>OVBA01007953.1:0-13464 GCA_900406435.1 Lepidium aucheri | reverse complement strand
TAGACATAATAAGAGGTATACTCTGTTTATGTTCATATAGACATAATAAGAAGTATACTCTGTCCATTGGATTATTGTCAGCATTGTTTAATTATTATTTTATCTATAAATGAAATGACATAATATAATATATAAAAATAATGAGGGAAAGGAAGATAATTGATGTGATAGTCATATCGCAGGAGAGAGAAAGGGGGATATGACATTTTAAATAAGAAAGAATTGAGCTGTGTATTTTTGATAATTTCGGCTACAAATAGGACAGAATTGATAATTAACTCTATTTTTATTACCTAGGGAATATTTTTGTTTTGTTTTTTTTACTGGAAGAACATATAGTAACCAAAGAAAGATGTGTTTGTGAATACATAGATAGAATAATTATACTCTTGGTGTCAATGGTAACTACAGAATTGTGCTGAATGCAGAATTTTGGCAGATTTTTTTATTTTTTATGTAGTTGGGTTAACCCTTGATGTTAGGTTTATATACCAAAAAGAAAAATGGAACTTGAGTTAAACTGGATCAAAGCCGACATAAGTGAATTATGAGAGTGATCATACATATATTATTAGTTATCTTTCAAATTGTTTGTATTTAGCAAAAAAGTATTTAGTCAATACTCAAGATAGAATTATGTGAGATTTGGATTTAAGATCTAGTGTCAAACTAGATTTAATGAACTTAAAATAATAATTTTTATTTTATCATGCTAAATAACTACTTAATACTAAAAAATTAAAATATCCAAAAATAGAATAATAAAATTTTATAAAGTAATATTTAAAAAATAAATTTTTATATAAATTTTAGTTATGTTTTTTTTGAACTATTTGTATATGTAAAAACAATACAAAATACAAAAAAAAGCTATTTGACACATGTAAAGTATACCAAAAAATAAAAAAGAACACAAATAAAAATAAGAAACATTTTAAAGATTAATTCTACAACATTATTTAACTCTATTTCACAAAGTTAAATGGTAGATGTGGAAAAAAAGTTTGTAGAATTAAAAATATTCCACCATTCCACAACATTCCTCAATACACCAGTTAGGGCCTATACCAAAAAGGGAAACATAAACCCACAAAACAAAAATTTAACAAAGAAAAAACCATAGACAAAAGATTGCGAGGTTAAAATATAAATTTTCAAAAACCAAACAAATTCCAGAATCACAACTGGCTGTGAGACATCCCAAAGAATAAGTTAGATGCCAAAACTACATAAACCATACTGTTAAGAAACCTAATAGAGAGAAGTTGTGAAAAAGGTTTCTTATTGATTTTCGTGGAGGCTAAAGCCTTATATAAATACAAAACAATAGAGAACACATATTTAACTTAATTAGGTATAGTTAATGAGATCGTGGCCCATCAGGGCCCAATCTCCTAATACTTCCTGGCAAGCTCATACGTGGTAACATGTGTGAGATTGGACAAGTCTTTAAAGCAGCGGTATTATACTCGGCCGTCGAGTCATCTTTGCGGCATTATACTCGGTCGTAGAGTCATCTTCGCGGCATTATACTCGGCCGTCGAGTCATCTTTGCGGCGTTATACTCGGCCATTGAGTCATCTTTGTGGCATTATACTCAGTTGTTGAGTCATCTTTGCGAGGTTATACTCGGCCGTCGAGTCATCTTCGCGGCGTTATACTCGGCCGTCGAGTCATCGATGTTTATACCCAGTCGTAGGGTCAGAGAAACACAAGTTCGGGTTGTTCTTCGAGTATCTCATTCATGAAAAAACTTGTGTAATCTTATTCAGATTCATCAACCTGCAATATCCTTCTCAATTGATTAGAGAAATTAATGGTGGTCAATTTTGACCAAATCAAACAAATCCACTAAGACGTGAGTAGTCTTTTCCATATTCGTTTTTTTTTTGAAAATTAAAATAGAAGAAAGAAACAAATATTTTGGAAATCAAATAGAAGAAAGAAAAAAAATTATGAAGAAGAGCGACGAAATGTTTATAAAACTTTTTTTTCTTTTTTTTTAATAAGAAAACTCGATTATTAAGAATTAAAAAACTTAATAACATCTTCATCTGGATCTTCATCGTTGGCACCACCATCTCCTTCATCAGTTTTCTGAATCTCCATGATCTCAATATAGAATAGAGGATCGAAAACAAAAACCTAAGAATTTAGGTGAGGCTATGATATCATGCTAAGAAACCTAATAGAGAGAAGTTGTGAAAAAGGTTTCTTATTGATTTTCGTGGAGGCTAAAGTCTTATATAGATACAAAGCAATAGGGAACACATATTTAACTTAATTATGTATAGCTAATGAGATCGTAGCGCATTATGGCCCAATCTCCTAATACATACACTAAAATTAGAAAAACAAAGACAAAATTACCAATAAACATAAGAGCAGAGACAGAAAGAACGCAAAGGAAAATGAAATATTTTTGTTTATGCTACAATTATTTTTTAAATTGTCTAAAATCCCACTTTTTCCAAATCTTTTCAATTTTGTCACTTTAAAGTGATTCTAGCATAAATAGTGACCAACAAATTCATTTCATCTATGATTTTGATGGCAGTTTATGTATATTAACTCAATTCTTTCTTACATTATGGGTTCCAACTCAAAATAATTGACAATTTGTAGAAAGACTCATATCTTATGTATACTAATTAGGATTATTTCCAACTTCTGATGTGAGATAATATTCCTTAATATGTCTTCTCGAAATGATAATTCTTTGTTCATTGGTCTTAATATGTTTGGAAATGGATTGACGACATCCATTTTGGACCTCGGTTAAGGATAATTGGACCAATTTTGGATCAAATCAAGTTAGACATAGTAGATCATGAGCACTGATATCATATTAGATTATGGGCTTCTAATTCAAAAACAATTGACAATGAGTAAAAAAGCTCATATCAAAAATATACTAGTTGATATCCCTTTCCATTTCCGATGTGACAAAAAAATTTAAAGCAGCATTCGATGATTGTTGTAATTGCGACATCTAGCATATTAGTGGCAATGTAAGAATCGATGGACTCGTTAATAGTCCTATGATTTAACATTCTTGAATATATTCCGAATATATATACAGTTATACACTGTGCTTCTTTCCTTTACGTTGATCATTCATAAAGTTTTAAAACACTTTTAAATAAGTTAACAATTCTTTGGACATGCCTATGCATATCACACATATATGTTTCATTTATGAACGTGTACATATACTTTTCCTCGTCAGAAGACCAAACCTTAGGCTTCCAACTAAAACAAGTTAACAACATATTGGATATTTAATATTTAATAACAAAGAAATGAAACACAAGTTTGCATGACCGTCGACGTGCGTTTAAGAGATCGATCATGCCAACAAAAAAAAGCTGCTTACGTTACTTTGCTTACATAACATCATAATCTCAATTTCTACACAAATATTCCTTTCCTTAATTAAGTTAAATCTCTTGTTTACTCATGTTGTAATGTGTCTCAGCTTCTCCTTTCTCCAAAGCTTTAATCTATCTCTATCTCTTTATATATATGGTCAGCGTTTATGCATAAATATATTGACTCTGATATTTCCAAAATCTTCGATTCAAGATGTCTAATTCTTTGATAGTGAAAAGTCTTAAGTCCATTGTCTTTGCCATTACAAGAATTTTCTCCTTTCGACGTCGTCCTCATGTATCTAATCCAAGAACAACTACACATATAAGTTACTTCAGGATGTCTAAGAAACGTCCACTTTCTTTGCAGGTTATTTAACAATTCATGTCCAATTGTACCTTTAACCGCAAGTGAAATCATAGGCATGATCATTTAATTTTCGGTTCGGTTACCTTCGAATCTATTGATTTGGTTTTGATTAGAGATCATTTGATATTCAATTGATATCAATGTATATTCACAGCTTCTTATATAAGAAAACTAATGTTTTTGAGTTTGGTATCCGTGATACGTGAACTACTAGATGGTTGAGCTCAAGGTCAGAATGTGTTGCACTGGTTGCGTCAGGATCGTTAAGAACGCTGTCTCCAAGCTCCGAGGTAATATATGTAATCAATAATTTCTCACGTTAAAGACAAGATTAGTTAATCTACCGGAAAACCGTCCAAAATTCATCAATATATCTAGTTAGAACTATGTTGAATAGTCCTAGGAATATATAATACATGAACCAAGGAACCGAACCGAAATCGATCCGAAAAAAGTAGGTTCGGATCAGTTATGAGTATTCATCACAAATATTCAAGAATCTTCAACATAAGTACTCACATTCGGATATTTTGGTCCAGTTCCTACCCATAAACGGTCATGTATCCGATAGGTTTCGTTAGTAGAATAAATTCATATATCCATGATCTAGCCACGAAAGAAAAGCGTGGTTAAAAAAATACCACGAAAACCCATGAATATTTAACGTACAATAACTAATTTTTGGAAAAAAACCACAAAAAAACCACCAATTTTCTAGCCACGGCCGTATAGCTACGGTGTAGATATGGTGCAGTAGTCACGGTATAATTCATGGTTTAATTAAATTGGAAGTTTAATCAACTAAGTCCGGATTTCATAGTATAATCAGTCAGATTTTGTAAATTGTCTGTTTAGTTGACAGTTTTCTCAAATTCTAACGGAATCTGATTTCTTATATACATAGAAACGAAACAAATTCCATCAGAAATCTATCAAAAAATGTATTTTCCAAATCCATCAGTGATATCTTATTTGTGTAGTACATGTAACGAATGTGGTTATAAATAACAGGAGTTGATTCAGTGGAAGTGGAGAGAGAGTTGGGAAGAGTAAGAGTGGTGGGTTACGTTGATAGAAACAAAGTGCTCAAAGCCGTGAGACGAGCTGGGAAAAGAGCTGAGTTTTGGCCATACCCTGAGCCTCCACTTTACTTTACAACTACTGAAAATTATTTCGTTGATCCTTCGAAAGAGTTTAAAGAAAGCTATAACTATTACAGACATGGCTACAATGGTACAGACCAACATGGCAATATCCCCATAGGTTCTCGTGGAGACGACAGAGTTAGTAACATGTTTAATGATGATAACGTTAATGCATGTCGTCTCATGTAAATTAAATTGTCTGAAAACTTGGGGAAAATCAAATCATAGTTATAGTGAATGTATTATGTATGGTAATAACGTAATGTGTAAAACCTTTTCCAAAAAGTAATAATAATAACGTAATGTGTAATTAATTACAATTATACATAATCTTGTAGATTTGGTTATTCGGTTCGGGACAGTCTGGATTTAGTTGGTTTTGGTTCCAAATAGATACTTGAGATGAGAATCAATTAGAGCCACCAAAATAATTTCGATTTTGAATCAATTCGGTTTTAGTGGTTAATTGTGATTAAAATAATCAAAGTAACTAAAGAACCCAAGTTATTAGTATACTAGTTAATATAAAAGTAACCAAATAACCAAAGAACAAAATAACCAAATGTTATACTAGTTAACATAAAAGTAACCAAATAATTGTTTAGTATAAATTATTTTTGGTTCATATTTGGTTACTTTTGGTATTTTGGTTGTGGATCTTATGCCTAGAGCTAATTATATACTTTACTTCTTGTTTTGGGTTATCATGCACCAATTCATTTAAAATTTCTAGTTCGTAAAAAATAAAGAATATAGGGTTATGTAGCTGAATATGAGAAAGTACAAAAGTAATAAATGTTATTAAATAAAAAAATGAAAAGAAAAAAAGACAAATGTTTTGTCTTTAATCAGTAATCTGACAGAGCAGAGTGTAACGGGAGGGGAACGTTGAAGCTCGTCTTCTCTGTAAAATCCCTTCTCTTCTTCGTTTTATCCACAAATTTCGAATCCATAGCCACAGAGAAGAAAGATGAAGCAGTGTGATCGTAATTTGTCTCCCTTTACCATCGGTTCTTCGTTATCTTTCGCTCCTTCTGAGACTGATCCTGCAGATTCCTTCTGGCGTGATTTCAATTTTGATTTCTCCTTTTTGACACCCGAAGACCAGAAGACTGGACTCATCTATGCTGATGATGAAGATCGTTCTGATTTGTCTCATCGCGTGAATGTGACTACTTGTCCTAAAGGTGAATTTGGTTTTTCTTCTCAAAGTTTATGTAATTTGCTCTTGGTATGTGTTTAGATTAGTGTTAGAATATTGAATAGTAGTTACCTTAATCCTTAAGAGAGACTCGTAACCAATTTGGTTGTGTGGTTTTGGGTGTGGAACTGAGATTACTGTATTGTATAACACTTGTGAGTTTTTTTCTTTGTAGTGGAAGAATTAAAGCTTTATGGTTTAGCTTCTTATGAGTTGAAGGAAAAAGGAGAGTTTTCACGGCCTGTGAGAGAAAATTCTGATTCATTTCTTAAGCTTCCTAATTTTCTTGAGTCAGATTTGAAATTTGTGGATTCTAAGCTTTCACTTTCATTAGCTTTGGATTCTACAAGCCATTTTGATTTAAATGTTACCACCGGCGAGAGACGGCGAGCTCAGCATATTGCACCAACAGCATTGGTTCCTGAAGTTACCAGTAGAACACCAGTGACTAAGAGTGCTTCTGTAGATAATGATAACTGTAGTGAGACACTCTGCACCATGGACAAGTCAGCTTCTTTGGGTAAATTTTTGGTGAGAAAAGATCACAGTAAAAGCAATTCTAGTCCATTCTTCTCCAAAGCTAAGAAGAACATGTGCAGCACCAACAGAATTTTACTGTCTGAGAAATCATCTATGTGCATCAACCAAGATGACAGTGAGGTGGATTCTCCTAGCTGGAGAGGAACACAGTCTCCTGATAATGCGTCATCAGGTATCAAGTCTTTTGATTTGAGGCGTTCTAGCGATGATCCAAATGGTCTTCATGGATTAAATCCTTTGGCACCTCATTTTATACCGTCCAATGCTAAGAAGACCTTAGAAAAGAATGGGAGAGTATGTAAAGAAAACAGCTCTTCTTTGAAAAAGTCTCTGTCTTCATCTTTTAGACTATCATCAGGAGAGTTTGGCATAACCGATCATTTTGAAACTGGAAATGAACAAGGTTCCAACCAAAACAATAAAATAGGTATCCAGATTCATGATGCAGATGGAAGTTTGGGTATGGTTTCTCAAGATAGTGATTGCAAGACTATGAGCATATTGTTGGATACTAGCAACGAGTTCCAGAATTCCAAAAAGCTGGATCCTTTGGCTCCTGTTTTTGTTCCTGCCTGTACAAAACTAAATGGGAAGCATGGTGAAACAAATTACATCATAGCTATTGATACAAATGGTAACTCAACTTCTGCCTCAAGTTCTTCAGACAGTATGTTGCTTAATAACGCAAAGGTTGAGACACATTCTTCCCAGGTCGTCCACAGTTTAGGGAATCATTACTCTAATAATGTTCATGAATGGGAAACAACATATTCACTCAACCCTCAGCTTGGACCTCAAGTTGAGATTTCTGAGAATACTAAAGTGGATAGTTCCAGAAACAAAACTCATGGTCGGAAGAAGCTGAATCCTCTGGCCCCTCAGTTCTCGCTAGCAGGTACTAAAAAAAATGTATATAGCTATGAGGAAAACCAAGCTGCAACTGCAAATGATTTACCACCTATGGTGAATAGTTCCGTTTTGGTCTCTCCATTTGGCTATAGGAGCCATAAAGAGCTAAATGGAGGATTAGCTCAATCCTCAGGACAGCAGATTGGTGATAGACATGGCCGTTCCACAACATCATCATCTCCAAAAATGGATTTTAAGAAACTTCTTACGACAATTCATGGACTGTCAGAGTTGCTAACACATGTACAGAGTTCAGAAACCTCAGATTCACCAAATGAGGAATATCTTAGTCTCATCAACTGTACTGTACGGAATCTCAATTCCTACATCAATGATAGAGTCCAGGTGCACACTGGGAATTATGCAAGCACTGTACAGAGTTCATGCGATTTAAATTTGCTCTCTAATATGAGTAAGGTATGTTCTTTTGATAACCTTAAGTACATTCTGATACATAAATTAGTGCAAGTGAGATCACGAAAACATTTCTTATACCTTTTAAACACCAGGGGATTCAGGGAACTTTCAAAACGCATGAACAAGGGATATTTGCAGTTTATCTCTTTTGTCCAGTTCCAAAGTTTTGTTACCTTCCTCTAAAACATCCAACTAAGTGTTTTGTTTTAACAATGTTCGGTTTTACCATATTTCTGTAATAAGCAGGTGGAAAACTGTGTCGTCATTTCTTGTAAATACAGAAACAATAATGTATTAATCTATCTCTAAGATTCCAAATGTTCTCTATAGCGATGGGTTCAAAAGCATCAGCTACCAAAGGTGAAAACTATGAGTGCCAACTCTGATGTTAAAAGGAAAGAGAAGTATTCCATGCTCTCAGAAGATATGGTACTGGATTCTCATTTTGAATTTGGTGTCTCTAAAGAAAATGGCTTTGGCAAGGTAAAAATTGTCTGTACTTGTATACTTTCAGTGATGATATAGTTGGCTTTTTCAGTACTATTTGTTTAACAATGGTGAAGGATATGGTACATCATCAAACAGAAGAGCTAATTGACCCGCAAGTGTTATTGTATAAAAGCTTATGTCTCAAGGCTAAAGCAGATAAGTCTATGATGGAATATGAAACTTTGCTTTCGAGAACAAGTACCTGAGCAAAAAGTACAAGGTGACATTAAATCATACCAACTCGTAACTTATAGCAACGATGTCAAAGATTGATTACTCTTTTGTATGAGGTCCTCTTGAGTGTTGGCTTTTGATTTTGCAGGTTATTTTGTAGAATTCCAAGCGGCTGAATCACAAAGCAAAGCCTCAGAATCTCAGGTCTGAGGTTGGAATGTATGACTGTACGAGGCAAATGTTACATCCAGCTAGAGAAATTTTTGCTTGCAAGTGTTTGTAGATAGAATTGAAGTAAACCTTTATGACAAATCTAGTGAAAATCTGATTTTGGTGTTTCAGCTTTGGTTCTTCGTTCAGTTCTTAACCCATTGTTTGTATTCTAAAGTAGACATTGCGAACGTTATATGTCAAAACATTACTCGTTTAACAAACCTAATAAACAGTCTTGAGTCTGTAACAATAGACATAAATGCCTTAAATTATGGATGGGAAGCAACATTGTTGATAGCTCATACTCGGAGAAAAATAACCTTAAAAGTGGAGAAACACAAATAATTGTTCGAGAGAAAATTACTAGACGAGTGAGAACTGAAGGGAGGAAAAAGGGACAATGAAGAGTTTCTCTGCAACTCAAATCTACGTAGTGAGTTCCATAATGGCGGAAACAATATCTCCGTCACTGGCTTTAAGAGCCTTAACGGCTTTGGTCCTTGAGACACCAGCTTGAGTCATCACAAGATCAATGTCCTTAGCTTCAACACCAGTCTCATCAACATCTTCATCTTCTTCATCTTCTTGTGGAACTGTGGCTGCTTCAGAAGCATCAGTGTTAGGGATCATAGATGCAACATCAGGCATCTTGAACCTCTGAGCAGCTTGAGCTTGTAGCTGAGAACTCATATCATCAATCTTAGCCTCACCGAAGATCACATAGGTATCAGTGTTAGGACTCTTGAACACATCTGGCTTCGAGATGACAAACAACACCTAAAAAGAATGCAACTTTCGGAATCAAAAATTGCAATACACAAGAACGAAATCGAACAGAGGATAAGTGATTGGTTAATTACATTCTTTGATCTCTTGATTGTCACTCTGCTAACATCAGTAACAGGTTTCATTCCTAGTTTCAACATTGCTTTACGGCTCTTCTTCTCGCTTCTACTTTGCTTAGAACCCTCATTTTCACCAGCTCCTACACATAATAAACACAAACATGACAACATGAAAACCCTAAAATTGAATCTCAAAAGAAATATGAACAAAACCAAAACCCAAAAATCGAGATGAAACATGGAATATTAGCAGCCTTAATAAACAGAACAGATTCGTGTTTCCAGAAACGAATCGATTCAACAACAAATCCACAAAATAATGACGGAAACATTTCTAATCACTCGTAAGAACAAAACAACCAAATCGAGGAAAGAGTAAGATACCATCGACGTTGTCATCGTCATCGTCATCAACATCATCGTCTTCCTCTCCTTCTTTCACATCCTCAACAACAACATCGTTTTCCTTCTGCTCCACATACAACAAATAAAACAATCCAAAAATCGTCAAAAACAACGACGAAAAGAAAACGGACAAAAACGAAGAGAGAAAGGAAACAAAACCTGGAGCTTCATTTGCTCTTTGATGGCATCGAGAAGCTGCTCCTCATTAACTTCATCAATAACTGGACCAGGCATTTTCGAGTTCAAACTCTTATCTCCTGCTTCGCAACGAAAATGGTAGAAGATAACCCTTAGAAACTGCGCAGCGAAACTAGTAACCCTACTAACTCTCAGTGGCGATGAATAAATAAATTGTAACGGCGTAAGTTAGTTTTTGGGCCTCACTTTATTAGTTTAATGGGCCCACTAATGGCCTATTTATTTATTATGTAGCCCATTGGACCAAATAATCCACTTTCGTTGCACAATTTAATATATATTGGGTTATAATTGAAGTCTGATCCATTCTTAAAATTGAAGTTTACAGACTTCAATTTAAATATCTTGTCAAAATTTAATTGTTCAATCCAAAGTTTTATTAAGCGGTACTTTTTGGGGTTTATTGGCTTATTGATGTAATGAGTAACTCAAATTGTTATGTATCGTATATTCGTAGTAGAAACAAACTCTCTTAGATATAAGTCATATATCATACAATATAGTATCTTTAGACCATCCCATTGAAGGGGGTTCTTAAAAAGAAAAAACCATTAAATTTTTTTTTTTTTTAAGGAAGGAAATAGACCAATCGCGGGCCGCAACATATCGTGGGACCCACAATATAGTTCAAGAACTCGGTTCACGGCAGACTTCCTCCAAGAGCTAGGTTCATAATTATATTACTATTTTATTTTGTTTTTTTGGATTTTGTGCTAAAAATTCCCCATTGAACCGTCATGGGAATGCTTTTAATATGCACACTTTCAAACCTTACTAATTCTTTTAAACATTAATAAGATCGACAAAATCCGATCCATAGTCAAATTGCTCTTAGTAGAACTAATGGGATTCAAACAGTCCAGAGTTAAGCTATATATAAAGTTCGTTTACTCGGAAGTCTACTAAATTTTAAATAAAGACAAAGATAATTGATATTTTTTTCGTTCTTGGTGATCAACCCACATTCAATTATAGGATCTATTTCTAGTTAATCTTTTTTGTCGACATTGGATCACAGCTAACCAACTTATTAACTAAGTTCCGAGACTTAATTTCTAAATGTACAAGTGTGTCTGCCACTAGACTAAATGTCACATGCATTGTGGTTAATCTTTAGTTGTTTTGTTTTTCTTAATTGGGCTGTAAGTATACTAATTTTGTGAATGTTAGGTTATAGGGATTTCAACATTTTTCTCCAGCTTTAGCTATCTGTTAAAACTTTCTTCCTAGCCAAATGGTTGGGTTTGAAGATCAATGTATTCCAATGTTTAGAAAAGAAAAATACATGCAATGGTTGGAATCTTTTATGAAGATAACGCACTAAAAATTTTGTCCATCGGAAACGTGTACCATAAATGATAACATCGACGTGTTGATGTGATGTGGTCACTACACTTTATCGTTGACTCCAAAGCACTAAAAACGTATAACAAGGGCTCAATTGTGACGTTCACTCACGTGACGTCATGTTGCTCATGTCATACTTTGCTTAACGCTTGTATTAACATCTTGCCACATGTAGATTACTTACATGTTAATCAACTCCTTAAATTCAGTTCAAAAGAATTGAAAAAAATGCAGTCGGTGATCTAAAAATTTAAAATTAATAGTACATCCACCTTTCGAATCAATTGAAAAAGAAATTCAACGCAAAATTAAATACTCCTTCCGTTTTATAATAAGTGTCATTTTAGGATTGTTTTTTCGTGTCAAAATAAGTGTCGTTTTAAATTTACGAGGTAACTTTTAGCATAAATGGTCTACTTTAACCTTATTACTAACCAATAAAAAAAAAGAAAATGTCAAGAGTCAATTAAATATTAAGGGTTTAATAGAGTTTTAATATATTTCCTTAATTTGTGTGAAAAATAGTAGAATGACATTTACTATGAAACGGAGAGAGTATTAAAAAGAATTTTGAAAAGCCATAGAAAAGGAGACTGAAAATTTACATAAATGCAACTATATTGCAATCTCATCAAAAAAAGTCTAAAACTAAATATCAAATTTTGCCAAAAACAAATTTATCAGTAGTAGTACTTATTTTACAAATCTTTAGGGTTTGATATTTATCTGCTACAAATAGAAAAAAAAGATTTTAGGAAGTGGACTTTGATTATAAATAACATTTTGTCGATCTAATTGTTAACAAAAAAATATCAGATATTTGTTCAAGTGATTGAATATCACTTATATTATCTTTCTCACCTGAATTCAATTCTAGATACTAGCATTTGACTCATGATATTATTAGAAATTTAGGAGTTTTAGACACTACAAGAAAACATGCCATTTTGGACTACTGAATTTCCAATCATTCTCATTTTGGTAAAGTGCGACTGATCCAAATAGTTGTAAAGCTTTAGTCACACTTTTAATCAGTTACACTTTAGTCGTGACTGATTTAAAACTTACCAAAATCAGTTTCAAAATGCGATTAACTTTGCAATTGGATATTTGATCTCGATTTGCAAGATTAGTTTCGGATCAGTTACACTTTTAGAATCTCAGATCAGTCACACTTTCTAAAAGATTAATAATACATTGAGTTTTGTGGATCGAACTATTAATAAAAATAATAATATTAAAATATATATATATATATATATATATATATATAGAAGCCAAAGAAAAAAATCACAAAATACAAACCTTAACCAAAAAATCAAATATATATATATAAAGTAGAATCCTCCTCTCTTCTCATGAAGCCACATCATCATCCACATCATCAATCCACCTTTTAAAACCTATTAATTTTAAACCATAATTAAAATATATGATAAATTTTGTACCTCTAAATTTAAAACCATAATTGTAAACAAATTATATACTCAATACTTCTTAATTTAAACCATAATTTAAATATCTATAATAAATTTTAAACCGCAATTCAAAACAAATAATAAATTTTAAGATACATATATTAATTTAGTATTGAACATTTTAAACATTTGTAATTAAAAAATCTAATATGAAAACATTCATTTTGTATTTGTGAATGTATTTTCTAATTTTTGTATNGTATCCACATATAGAAATTAAAATTCATTACAAATGTGTTTTCTATATGTGATTACAACTATAATATTTTAAACAATACATCTAATTATGTATTATTTTTATTTAAAAAACTAAATTTTAAACAATATAGAAGGGAAAAAGGTATTAGTCTCGATTTGATATT
>OVBA01007952.1:211-13467 GCA_900406435.1 Lepidium aucheri | reverse complement strand
AAGAAATATGGGCTGTTTGAGATGGATATGGCATCACAGATCCATAATATGAATGATAATTTGGAACAACAGATTATAGAAAATAAAAAATTATAGAAACTAGTCTCAAATTATAGAGTGAAACTAGTCTCAAATTATAAAAAATAAAAAATAATAAATTTTGGTATAAATTATATAAAATTATATTATATATTTTATAAGATAATTGTTCTCAAATGATTGAGGTAAAAAAAAATATGGTTATTCAGTAACCAATAAAAAAACGACACGTGTTAAACATATTTATAATTAAAAAAAAACAAAAAATGGTAGCCAATGGAAACGTGACACGTGTCACGTTTCCACAATTAAACGGTGTTGAATTATGTTCACGGTGTTGATGCCATGTAGGTGTAACACTAACCATTGTAAGCCAACTTTTTTTTTCAACAGTTTAAAATTTGTTTTCAACACCAATTTCTGGTGCCATTGTAAGTAGTCTTATTAAGAGGATTGTGTCACATGTCAGATCCAATGATCAAATGTTTTTCTGTATTTTTATATTAAAAATATATATATATATATATATATATATATATTAGAATAGATTTTTTATAGTATTTATATAAGTATTTAAAAATAGAAAAAATTAACTAAAAAGGAAAATTAAGGTAAATAAAAATTATTTATTATCCTAACAATGTATTGTTGGAGGTGGATCCGAGATCGTACTTTGGTCCATTGAAAACAACAGGTCGGATATAAAAAGAACAACGAGGTTGCAAGCACTAAGTCTTCAACTCGGATAAAATATTCGACTCGGCAAATATCTTGTCTCTGTAGGTTCCACGATGACACATCAGCAAACGATAAATGGAAGTTTTCCTGTTCCAATATGGAAAACTTCCACAAATCTAGCACGAATCTTAACAGATTCAGTCTTATCAACAAGATTTGTATATCTTCCTTTATTTTCTACACATGTAACCGCCTCTATAAACTATAAATAAAGGCAGGATCCTTTGAAAAAAGATCGACTTTTTGACAAACAAAGTCTAATAAAAACATCAATTCGGCAATCATCTCTTCTTGCTCTAAGCTAACTATGTCTTGCTCTCTATCTAATTTACAAGTGTCCTTGGCCATTCTCCTCCACTCTTTTAATCAGGAACCATCGTTTTAGTATCCGATTGTGCTAAGACCGATTCCAACATATATGCTTTACTAAATATCAATCTCTAAAATATTTTCTTTTCAAAAAGGAAGAAAATAAAATAAAATTTAGAAACAAAATTTAAAAATTTGAAATATTTTTTGTCTATAAATAAAAATAATTTTTGATTTTATCTAAGAAATAACTAAAATAACTTTTAAAAGTAATATGTCTCAACATACAGTATTTCATATCTTAAAAGAAAATATTCATAAACCTAACATAAAACAGACTATCAAAATTAGTCTCGATATAAACACATATAGGTTGACAATTTCATAACTACAAAAATATTACTTATTCATTATGTCTCTCAAAAGGTTTCAAAGTATTTCGGTATTGGTTGCATCAATAAACATATAGGTAAATAGTTAAAATAAATATTTATTAATTTTCAGAATGATTTGCATATAACTATATTTATATATAGTTTATAGTATGGTTTTTTTCTCATCTCACTTTTTAAATTTTTATAGGTTTAAACATCAACAAACTAATGAACACAAAATTTCAAATCGACAAAAGTTACTTAAAGTTAAACCAGTTAACCAAAAATGGTACTATCGTACTTGAAAGTAAGAAATAAGAAATCTAAATAAAAATAATGAGATTTTAGGATTTAATTTTCACCTACTAGATGAAAAAGTTTTTATATAGGTTTTTTTCTTCAACAACGATATTCTCCAAATTAATATTAGTTTTTTTTATTTGACTTTCTTTTATAAAAAACCAAAAAAACCTAGGACAAGTTGGCGAATCTTAGTGCTCTCTTTACAAATCCTCAGGCACTAGGGAACGAACCCTTTACCTGAACAGGATTAAAGGCAATTAGACCAATTAACCAAAAAAATCAAAAAATATTATTCAAGATTTTGTGCATGGTTATCTTCTTGAGAAGTTTTGACAAAGATTATGTAAATAAATTTGATTGAAAATGTTCAAAATTGTAATAAACATTACAAAATTTTTGATCACAATAGAAAAGAAAACAATTGCATACCTGGAACAACGATTATGTCAAATTCTCTTTTCTTGATTTTGAAATCATGAGAAATTAGCAAAATTAAAAGATACGTCCCAAAATTTATACGGTTTGGTTCAAAATTTTTTTCAAATTTAATATCTTATATTTATATTACGGTTTCTCAAAGTTATTCATTAACATAATTATTTTACGTGTTAACTTCAACGATCAAAATGTTTTTTGTATTTATAATTATATAATTATAAAATAAAATAGATCCTAATAGAAGTTTTTTTTATCGATATTTAAAAAATGAATATAATAAAAACAGAATTATAAAAATGCAAATATTAATATAATATCAACAAAAATTTTTAATTATTTGAAATATGATTTCTCAACATATTAACAAGATTCTTTAACGTGTCAAATTCAACAATCAGAAATTTATTTATTTATTTATATATAAAAATGAAAAAATACATTTTTAAAAATATTTGTATCTATTAAAAAAATATATATCCTTATACACAATCCTAACACAAAAAGGAATTGTAAAATAAAAATAAGTCTAAGTATTTTTATCTTACTAATTATAAAATAAAAAAAAACATTATAGTGGAAGATAAGTGTCAATATTATATAATCTTAGCAAAAAAAGTCCTAATAAAGGATAATTTTTATGTCTCTCTATTACTAGATAATTATCTCTATGGATATTCCTAATATAAAAAGGGATCTTCATCCAAAAATAGAATTTGTGGATATCAATTCTATTATATAAAGTTGAGTTTCACAAGTTAGTAATCAACGAGACTTTTTCATGTGTCATATCTATTAATCCAAATTTATGCATTATTTTTATATACTTTAATATATCTTATTGTTTTAAAATTTTATATTTACCACAAAATGTTTATCTATATTCGTAATATTAATGTAAAAGGGATTATAAATAATTAATTTTATTTATTTTATAAAATCTTATTATATAAAGTTGGGTTTCAAAATTTTCTAATCAACGAGATTCTTCCATATATCAAATCCAGCGATTTAAAATTTTACAGTATCATCCTATTATATAAAGTTCGGTTTCAAAAGTTAGTAATCAATGATATTCTTCCACTTGTCAAATTCAATGATCCAAATTTTTGTAATATTTTTGTATACTTTAAAATATCTTTTTATTTTAAAATTTTGTATATACCACAAAACATTTATCTATATTCACAACTTTAAAGTAAAAAGGATTATAAATAATTATATTTATTTATAATTATAAAATCGTATTATAAAATGTTTGGTTTCAAAAAGTTATAATCAATAGTATGCTTCCACATGTAAAATCCAACTATTTAAAAATTTAGAGTATCATCCTATTATATAAAATTGGGTTTCAAAAGTTAGTAATCAACAAGATTGTTCCACATGTCAAATCAATTAATCAAAAATTGTTGCGTATTTATATTTTATCAAATAAAATAATAAATCAAACTATTATCCTATCCTATTATATAAAGTTGGATTTTAAAAGTTAGTAGTCAACGGGATTTTTCCATATGTCAAATCCAACGATCAAAAATTATTCCGTAATTATATTTTATTAACTAAAAGATAAAATCAAATTCTAATCCTATTATATAAAGTTGGGTTTCAAAAGTTAGTAATCAAAAAAATCGTTTCACATGTCAAATCCAACGATCAAAAAATATTTCATATTTATATTTTATTAAAAATAGATAAATTTAAATCCTATTATATAAAGTTGGGTTTCAAAAGTTAGTAATCAACATGATTGTTTCATGTGTTAAATCCAAGAATCAAAATTTTTTCTGTATTTATATTTTATTAAAAAAGATAAAATCAAATCATAATCATATTATATAAAGTTGAGTTTCAAAAGTTAGCAGCCAACGAGATCTTTCCTCGTGTCAAATCCAACGATCAAAAAATATTCCGAATTTATATTTTATTAAATAAAAGATAAAACCAAATCTGAATTCTATTAGATAAAGTTGGGTTTCAAAAGTTACTATCAGATAGATTTCTTCATATGTCAAATTCAACAATCAAAAATAATTCCATGTTTATATTTCGTTACAAAAATCAAAACATATCCTATTATATGAAGTTGAGTTTTGAAAGTTACTAATCAACGTGATTGTTCCACATGACAAATCCAACGATCAAAAATTATTTCGTATTTAAATTTTGTTAAAAAAGATGAATTCAAATCCTATTATATAAAGTTAGATTTCAAAAGTTAGAAATCAAATGGATTGTTCTATCTGTCAAATCCAACGCTTCTAGTATATAAAGTTGGGTTTCAAAAGTCACTAATCAAAGAGATTATTACATATAACAAAATCCAACGATCAAATTTTTTTCCGTATTTATATTTTGTTAATAAAAGATAAATTCAAATCATATTATTTAAAGTTGTATTTCAAAATTTAGTAGTCAATGGGATTATACCATGTGTCAAATCCCACGATCAAAAATTATTCTGTATTTATATTTTATTACATAAAAGATAAAATCAAATCGTAATTCTATTATATAATGTTGGATTGTACAAGTTACTAATCAACGGGAATGTTCAACATGTCAAATCCAAAAATTAAAAATTATTTTGTATTTATATTTATATATAAAAAAAGATAAAATCAAATCCTATTATATAACGTTGAGTTTCAAAATTATTAATCAACAGTATTGTGTCACATGTCAAATCCAACGATCAAAATTTATTCAGTATTTATATTTTATTAAAAAGGATAAAAGTTAATCATAATATCTATAAAGTTGGATTTAACTAGTTATTAATCAATGGGATTGTTCATGTGTTTAATCCAACAATTAAAAATTATTCTGTATTTATATTTTATCAAAAAAGATAAAATCAAATCCTAATATCTATAAATTAGAGTTTGCAAAGTTACTAATTAAAGGAATTGTTTTACGTATCAAATTAGAGTAAAAAATGAATTAGTGATCATAGGCTAATAAGTTATTAATTTTAATTTTAGCCTATATAATTCTCACAAAATAGAATCAAAACTTTGATTTAGTGTATGCTATTGTCTACGGAATAATTTAAAATAAATTTTAAAACTGAAAAAAATTACAATCAATTGTTGGTCTAAAGATATGTAAGTATTAGTTTAACTTATAATTTATTTACTTATTTTATAATGATATTTTTTAAAAACATATAATTTCCAGAATTAAGATTTTAAATATCATATATATTAAAAAAGAATTAAAAAAACTCCATGCGTCGCACGGATCGATATCTAATTTGTACTATAACTTTGATATTATTAAAATATATAAAAAACAAATATATCTTAGTATAAAGTTGTTATACATATACAGCTCACATATATATATATATATATATGTTATCCATAATATTAAACTATGAATATAATTTGTCTAGACTAATATTCTTTGATATTATTATATGACTTATAATATCTTGATAATGACGTGAATGATATATATATATATATATATATATTTTGAAATGTGAGATTTATTGCTCAACAAAAGAGATTATGTACAAATAGAATAACAAATCAAACAATAGGCTGAATGAGCCTTACTAGCTATAACAAATCAAAGAATGAAACTAGAATGGCCTAATGTCAAACCAAAGCCTTAGCGAGCCCTCCAACTTATGCGGAGCTCGGTATCGAAGAGAGGAAATTATGTTCCGAAGAGCTCTATCAATGGCCTGAGAGAGAGAGAGGTATCATCATGAGTATCACCTTGGTGAACACGGGAGTTCCTTTTTTTCTAAATGAAACAAACTGTTGTTTGGAATAGCATACAGTGTAAGATGGAGTCCATGGAGCTTGAATGAGACAAAGTGAGATAGGACACAATGTCAGATCAGTCCAGGTCCATTGACGCTCCTAGTAAATTATGGCCGAGACTTTTCCAAACTGTGTAACTATAGGGGCAGCCAAATAAGAGATGGTCTCTAGACTCATCCCTCTCCCCACAAAACACATACGGGGTGTTCCTTCCTTATTTCCTGATTCGAATATAGGTGGAAAATCGAATACAAAAAGCCAACCACAAGATAAAAGAAAATCTAGGAACAACTTGGGGAAACCATAATAAGCAAGACCAAGAAACCGTAGGTGATTTATCACGAAGAGCTTCCCAGGTGGAACATTAATCAAAATGGTCAGAGAAGGTATCATCAGACTTCTTCCATAGAAAAATATCTTTTTATGAGTTGGCAGGAAGGAGTTCATCACGAATCTGTGCAAGGAGTGTGTTAAAATGGCTACCACGGAGGGAGAGGTGGAACCAGCTAGCATTGGAGACAACATTAGTCACAGTGCGGATAATCCCCCAGTAACAAGTTCCAGTATCTCCAGTAATATCGATCAGTTAACAAAAAGTGGGCCAATTATCAAACCAAAAAAAGATCTCCCTCACTATACCGAGACGAGTTTTAATGAACTCGTAAGCTTGGTCTCTGAATTTTAAAAGTTTTTTCCAGATCCAAGAACCCCTTGAGGAAGGTTTAGCGTCCCAGAATAAGGAAAATGCAAGAGTTAATGACGAGTCCATATAGCCCAGAGAGAGGAGGAGGATGATATCAGCCTCCTAATCAGATTGAGAACAAAAACACGTAAAAAGTCCTTTAACCTGCGGACACCAAATTTTTTTTTCAGCGTGAGGTTTACAAACATCATTCCAGGATACTTTGGCCTTAGTGGTACCATTCGGAGTGCCAGACAGAAGAAAAGCAGCACACATAGTTTCAATTTAATTCAAGCATCGACAAGGAAGCTTGAAAACCAAGCACCAAAAATTGACTGTGCTAGTAATAACCGATTTGATCAACTGAAGTCGACCAGCAAAAGAGAGAGTCGTCAACGCCCAAGTCAACATTCATGATCTGATTTTTTTGATAAGTGGCTCATAGTCTTGTTTTGTCATCGACTTAGTAGTAAAGGGCAACCCTAGGTAATGTATAGACAAGGAATCTCATAAATCCAATTAATAAACATTGCTGGGAGATGCATTGTCGTGAGAACATACACTATGAATGACCACTTAACAGTGTCAAAAGCCTTCGAGATATCAAACTAATTTCACTACAAGAAGAGATTCACAGTTTGTGGTAATCTTTGACCAGTTCCGTGGCTAAAAGAACATTCTCTAAGATCAGGCGGGACTTGATGAATGCACTCTGATTTAGATCAATCGCTTCAGGGAGAATGACTTTCAATCTATTGGCCAGTTCTTTGGAAATGACTTTGTATATAAGATTACAATAAGCTATAGGCTTGTAGTCCTTCATTGACAGTGCAGCTGAACGCTTAGGCACCAAAGCTAGGGTTGTAGCATTAACACCTGAAGGCAAAAAACAGTAGATGAAAAATGATTAAACTGCAATAATCACATCATTACCAATTACTGTCCAAACAGATTTCAAAAATTCCATAGTATAACCATTTAGCCTTGGTGCTTTATTTGAAGGTATTGTAAATATAGTCTTCTGAATTTCAAGAGGATAGACATGAGCTATGAATGCTTTAGCCTGAGAAGGAAGACATCAAAATTGAATTAGCGAACCAAGGTCAAGATGCAAATCAGTAGGATTCTGGTGATCATTCAAGAAATGGCAAAAATAATCAACAACCTCCCTCTTGATGTTAGAGATATCAGTGAGAATTTCTCTTGAACTAGATTGTAGGCGTCTTATATCATTTCTTGATGCTCTCCCATGCGTTGTTCAGTGAAAAAACGATGTGTTTTGGTCTCCCGTACTAAGCTAGCAAATCCTAGATTTTTGTCTATATATTTGTTCCTCTATGAAGAAAAGTCGATGACACTTGGAAGCAGCTGCAGCAGCAGATTCAAAAGAGGTAGCAGGGTGAGAGAGAGCATACTCTTGTTTGGTACAAAGATCAAGAAAAACTAGTTTTTTACAAGTAGGGAGGTCCCTATGGTGATCCTTGTTGAGCTTGCAAAAGATCAGTTTTAAGAGCTCCAGTTTTTTGTGCAAGAGTGCAGATTGTGAGTGGTATAGCGGAGGAGTGTTATGCCAAAACAACTCAACTTGCGGTAGAAACTGATTATTGGAAGCAAGGAAGTTGAAGAATTAGAATGGTCTCGATTGTCAAGTGTAGGCTGCGAGAGACATATAAGGCATCGAGCATGATCAGAGATACCACCTACTTCAAATACAGCATGAGAATGAGGAAAAGAACTCAACCAGCAAGAATTGACGAGAGCCTTATCAAGCTTTTTTCCCGTAGGATTCGTATCTTGATGATTCCACCAGGTATAAAGAGGACCGTTGAACACCAAATCAGTCAGCTCACAGTGAGATAAAATATCCTGAAAACGTTTTATGCCTTTCTTGTCAAAATGCAAGACAGAGGACCGAGAGTGCTCACATGTAGAAAATATTTCATTGAAGTCACCTAAGACAATCCAAGACAGCCCAAGATGATCATACGCAACTTTTAAATTCCCAATTTCACTCAAAGGTCCTTTCTATCAACTTTAGAGTTAGACGCACACACTATAATACAGAGAACATTCACCCCTGTAGCAACAATCTGGATACGAGATGTTATTTGCTGAGAACTAGAAGTAAGTAGAGTAACTTAGACTTCGTGAGAGTGGCAAACCCATATCCTACCAAGTTTATGGTGCGAGTAATTTGTCAAAACCTTCCAACTAGGCAACGATGCATGAAAAATAGGAATATGATGAACAGGTAGATGTCCATGACATCAAAAAAGACTCGGGAAATGTTGTTTCCAGATTACATAAGATCATAGGAATCTTTTCTTTCAAATTTCTGATTCTGTCTTGTGAGCATAGATCACAAAAAATGCACTGATTCCTAGTTACAGGAAAATTACATTAGCACTTACAAAATTTATTTATGTTATTTTCAAAAGTTAAGTGTTATGAGAGTATCTGCGAGCTCTTCATGTACATTCTGTGGCAATAAATAGGCAAACACAAATGGGAAAAGTCATTGCATTACAACATGACAGTCATGACTTTTCATACCACTAAATTTTCCTTCACTTTTGTGTTTAATCCAATCGAAAAAGCTTCCTACATAATAAACATCCAATCAAAGAAAATATATAATATACTTCATTAGTGGACATTATAATCACATATAACGTGTGGAAAAAACTAACCCTTTTTTGTCTATCCAATCTGAAGATAGGAACTGGGCCAAATTTGCTAATGTCTTGTACATGCAGGGACTTTCTATAACATATTTCCGGTAAATCTACTCTTGATTTCAGATTATCTTTTGTTTTTCCTTGCACATCCATCACTGTGTTGGTGGAATTCTCAAATACGTTCTTCTCAATGTGCATTACGTCTAAATAGTGTCGAAGGAGGTGGTTCTTCCAATAAGGCAAGTCCCAGAAAATACTCTTCTTATACCAGTTATGGTATTTCCAAACACCATCGACATGACTATGTCCACCACAATTTAGAGTTGACTCAGCGCCAAAATCTCTTAGCTGTATTAATATTTCAAGACCGTTTGGTTCTAGAGATGGACCATACAACACGTTCTTGTTTTTTGTGAATATTGATGTGCTTTGTCGATATGGATGATCCATAGAAAGAAAACATATGTGAAAATCAAACCAGGATGTCTTACGCCCATGCTTGAGCTGGAATGCTTCACTTTTATCTTGACAGTGAGGACATGCCAGTCTCCTGTGCGTTGATAAACTTGATAGCATACCGTAAGCGAGGAAATCACTAATAGTTCACATCAAGACTGCTTTCATCTGGAAATTGTCAGCAGTGGAAACATTATATACTGTAATACCATTCTTCCATAGCTGATTCAATTTATAGATCAAAGGTTGTAGGAATACATCAAGCGATTTTCGTGGATGATCAGGGCCTTGGAACAAGAACTCTTAAAAATAAGAACTCAAACTTCATACACAAGGATGGTGGCATATTATACGGCGCTACAATCATCTGCCAAACTGAATACAGTCTGCCATGTTTCCTAAACGAATTAAAACCAGTGGTGAAAAGCCTGAGATATACATTCTCTGGTTCCTGGGCAAACACATGATATACTGATTGAAAATGTCTTCATGCCTTTGCGTCTCAAATGTGAGTTATCTCACCACCTGAATTATGTTCTGCATGTCATCACATTGGATCCGCTGTGTGCTCTGACTAATATACATTTTATGCCAATCTGATAATGGAAAATACCACATCCTCTTGTATGGGACCCGTGTCCTCCCATTGTTATCCTAGAATCAAAGTTTATGACAAAACCGACAAGATACCAAATTGGAATCCTCTCTCTAAAAGATCTTGCAATTGTCTTCACAAAAAGCTATCATTTGATATGGTAATTCGAGTCCCGCTACCAATTTCTGGATCTCGCAGTAAGATGTAGCGTATGTATTATCTGCAAGTAGAAGTTTCCTAACATGTCTAGCAAATGTGTCGAGACAGCTCTCCAATAAATTGTAATCTGTTTTGATATTCATTAATTTAGTTGAAGTCAAAATGGTGACACATCTTCACTACAACCACTATACAACGACTGTTTTGTTGCATCCAACATACTAAAAAAATTCTGTGCATCGGTATTTGGTTCTTCCCACATATTTTTGGCCTTGGTAAAAAATAGAACATCCTCCCTAAATGCATTGTTAACCATTTGAAATGTACCTACAATGTTTTCCACCAGAACTGGTTTTTCTGCACCTAAACCACCGTCATTATATTGACTACTACTACCAATATTAACATGAATTTCTTCTTCTACCTGGTTAGCTGAACCTTCAACTATACCAACATTTCCAATTCCGCTATGACTACTAAAGTAAACATTTGAACCATTTTTTCCATGCGAATGCCATATTTTATAACTAGGAGAAAGTCCTCTACTATAAAGATGACTCCAAACGTTTTTAACAGTAAGAAATCTCATATTTTGATATTTGGTACAAAGACAATACATCTTACCCGTGTCAAGCGTATCACTCTGATACGCCTCAAGCTCCATAAAATGTTTCAACACAGCAACATATTTTTCAGTTAGCAACCTTGTTGCTTCATTGATACGTGGTCCGTCCATCCATGATTGGAAATTTGAATTTTTAACATTTTAAATTTTGATTAGCATAAAGAAAAGTGTGATACAGAGAAATGAGAGTTGTGGTGTTATATGGATGAAAACATCTGATAGTTTGCGATGCCTACTCACAACCATCTAATTTTTGATTACAAAAAGAGGCAACATGTGAATTTTATGGGAATTCTATAATCACTTCCGTCAGAAAATTTCAAAGGTTTCCGACTGGAATTATTTTTAAAAAAAATAATATTAAAAATTAATATATATCTCATCGGAAACTATCAGAAATTTCTGATGGTGTCCGACTGGTTTTATTTTTATTATTAAAAAATACTAAAAATTATAAATAACGTTGGAAAACGTCGGAAATTCTAACGGTATTATTGCGGATGGAAATATTATCGAAAATGGCTTGCATTCTTGTAGTATAATTTTTATATATTATTCTAGTCAAGTGTGGTCTTTTCATATCATATTGTTTTTTTAGTTAAAAACACACTAGTGCTAGTTATGAGCTCCGGATGGCCTAGATAGCTAGATGTAATGGATCAAAACCGTTGCGATTCCGTCTCAAATAGTTATTTTTAAAAAATTTCGTTACAGACATGGTGTAATACCCACATTCGGTAAATCTGCAAACACAAAAGGTGTAGTACGTGGTACGTGAGTGTGGTACGAGCGGATGAACCAAACAAGGACATTTGGTTTAGTCGAGTTAAGGAAAGACATTGGAAGCCTAAGAAATGAGAAAGAGCAAGTAAATCCATGGAAAATAGGCTAAGGAAGGAATTTAGGACAAGATTGGACTTTTTGGACCAAACCGGTCGGATCGGACAAGACTGATTGGATCAGACAGCTTGGTCGGATCGGACAGCTTGGTCGGATCGGACAGCTCTGGTCGGATCGGACAGCTCTGGTCGGATCAGACAGCTTGGTGGGATCGGACAGGTCTGGTCGGATCAGACAGCTTGGTCGGATCGGACAGGAACGGTCGGATCGGACAGTACGGTCGGATCGGACAGTACGGTCGGAACGGACCGGAACAGTCGGAATGGACAGCACATACTGCAAAAACCGCTTGGATCGGACATGCGCAGCTGGTTCGGACAGCAATGTCCGGATCGGATGAAAATGAATGGCTCGATGAGTTTGGAATGGTTTGGACATGAATTAGCTTGGGTTTAGACATAATGTGTTGGTCGAATAAGTTAGAGTTGGAAAGGCCTTGAAAAGCCTAATGGGCCAAAGTGAAAAAAGTTAAGTGGTATGGGCCAAGAATGGCTCATGAGCTAAAAAGGAGTTAAAAGAGTTTGGATTAAACAAGGCTTAGGTTTCGGCCCAACAAGGGGATTAGGATTAAGATTAGAAGTATAAATATGATCCTTAAACCTCCATAAGTTAGAATCCGTAAACTAAACCTAAAAGTTAGAGAGAGAAAGCACGAAGAGAGAAAGAGAGCAAGATCGATCTCATGAGAACAAGTTAGAGGCTGAATTAAGTTAAGGGTTTTGTTGGAAAGGGCAAATCAAAACCCATTGTGCAAAAAGAAATCAAAAAGGAAGCTAAGGCAAAAGTGAGTTCGTGACCATGAGGTTTGACCTAGAATATGTGTTTGGTAATAGGTTGAATGGGATCCTAGAATGGTTAGGTTGAAAGGTTGAATATGAAAAGGAAGGATCTTAGGATCGAAATTGTGAAAGTGACATGAGAACTTGCGAGTTCGTTTGTGATATAGAACCAAGGGTTCGGTGTTTGTGATATAGAACCAAGGGTTCGGTGTTTGTGATATAGAACCAAGAGGTTTGGTGTTTGTGATATAAAACCAAGGGTTTGGTGTTTGTTATATAGAACCAAGGGTTCAGTGTTTGATAAGAATGATGAATTGAATGGAAAGATTACTTAGCTGATCCGGAAGTAACTCGGGTAGTTAAGTTAATCGATGTGTTAACCTAGATCGTGATTGTTCTTTGGTT
>OVBA01007951.1:0-13467 GCA_900406435.1 Lepidium aucheri | reverse complement strand
CACATACAAATCAAACCATAAATAAATAAATAAAACAAACAAATATTACATCTAGTTCTTAATTAATATTATATGTGGATTACACAATTTTCTGGGATAAAGTTGTGATAGGTAAGACAACAAAAATAAACTTACCTACTTGACGGAATTGAATCATTCCTTATATAGAAGATAAGTAAATTAACATTTGACTAAAAAACTCTTCATCAAGTTAGGCAAATAGTGGATCAAACACTTTTTTCTCCCAAATTTTTTTAGAGATTTTTTATTTTAGCGTCAAAGATTTTTATTTAAAAGAGATTTAATAGCTACTACATTCACTCAAATCAAGGAAGAAATGGTCGAAATCATATATGTCAGTTAAAACTGATATATCGAAAGTCTATGATCGTCTAAAATGGAGTTTTCTTCGTGATACTTTACACTACATGGGTTTTTCTCCAATTTGGATTCAATGGATTATGGAATGTATTAAATCAGTTACTTTCTCGGTCCTTATTAATGGTGCACCTAGAGGTTTTATAACACCAAAACATGGTCTTCGTCAAGGTGATCCGCTTTCTCCGTATTTATTTATCATATGTGGTGAAGTATTAAGTCATTTACTACACCGGGCCGCCGACCAGAAGACTCTAAGAGGTATGAAGATGAGTCGAGAGGGGCCAACAATTAATCATCTAATCTTTGCGGATGATGCACTTTTCTTTTGTACAGCAAATACCTGATCGTGTTCTACACTCAAGTCGATACAACAATGATATGAACGAGTTTCGGGTCAAATGGTTAATCTGAACAAATCATCGATTACTTTTGGCAGTAGAGTCCAACCTCTTATAAAATCAAGAATCCAACAAATCCTTAATATTCACAATGAGGGCAGAGGCGGTAAATATCTAGGATTACCGGAATTATTTGGACGCAAAAAGAAAGAGATCTTCCAGTATATAGTTGATAAAGTGCAGCAACGTACTAAGAACTGGAAATTTAGGTTTTTATCAGATGCGGGTAAAGAGATTATTTTAAAGACAGTAGCTTTGGCACTTCCTATTTACACAATGAATTGCCTTAAACTGCTGATAGGTATTTGTATGGGTATAAATCGGATACTTTCACAATTTTGGTGGAGCAAAGGTCATAATATGAAGGGTCTGCACTACTTTAGTTGGAAGCGTTTAAGCCTACCGAAGAAAAAAGGTGGACTGGGATTTCGTGATATAGAGAGCTTTAACATGGCTCTACTTGGCAAACAAGTTTGGCGTATAATACAAAATCCTACAAGTCTAGCAGCTCGTGTCTTGAGAGGACGATATTTCCCGACGACAAACATCATAGATGCAAGTCTTGGCAATAAACCATCTTTCGCTTGGCGGTCATTATTAATAAGACGAGATATTGTTAAAAAAGGTCTCCACTGTGTACTTGGTGATGGCAAAACTATTGCCACTTGGTCAGATCCATGGTTAAATACAACACCTCCACGACCTCCTCGATGTTTACTTGATTCTACTTCAACAAACATACATGTATCTGATCTCATGCACTCACATTATCGTTCTTGGAATCGTGACCTAATAAACTCTTTGGTCCATCCCGATGATGTTGAGGAAATCTTAACAATTAGAATACCTCCATACGGTGAAGATCTTATAGGATGGAACTACATGAATGATGGCTCTTACACGGTAAAATTTGGGTACTGGCTTGCTACTCATACCCAAATCAATATAGTTCGTCCACCCCCAGGTTCTATACCTTTGAAGCATCGTATATAGAAACTCAATACCACTCCAAAGTTAAGACATTTCCTTTGGCGTACTATTTCTAACGCCACAGTCGTTGGTACCACTTTGCTATCACGAAGGATCATTTTAGATGACCAATGTCATCGTTGTTGTTCATCTTCCGAATCGACAAATCATTTGTTCTTCTTGTGTCCTTATGCACAAGCTGTTTGGCGTGGAGTCAATGTGTATTTCCCAGTATTTTCAAACCCAATGATCTCGTTTAAAGACAAACTAGCAACCATTCTTGATTACATAAACACACAAGGCCTATCACCATTACATACACAAATTCCTTAATGGACACTATGGAGACTATGGAAAAGCCATAATTGTTTACTATATCAACATAAATCCATTCAATGGTACCAATCGATTTGTGATGCTAAAAAGGATGCCAATGAATGGGCTAAAATAGCTCTCAGAGATGGTACACCAATCTTGAGAAATGAACAAAGGAACAATCTTCCTAGGCATCATTGGACACGACCACCAGTTAATTTTATAAAATGCAATTATGACAGCTGTTTTAATACCATATTAGGTCCAAAGGCTGCTTGGATAGCAAGAGATGACGAAAGGGTCTTTAAGTATGCAAAAAGCTCATCAGGATATAAATGTACATCGGTTTTGGAATCCGAATTACAAGCCCTAGTAATAGCAATGCAACAAATGTGGATCAAAGGTTATAGGAAAGTTGTGTTTGAAGGTGATAATCAAACTGTTTTACATCTACTACAAGGCAAACAAAAATGTTTCGGATTGTATAATTGAATTAAGGAAATCAAACATTGGCAATCGAAATTCCATAAAGTTCAATTATGCTGGGTATCTTGAAAATGCAACAAAGTGGCAGATATATGAGCTAAAGCTCATAATGTTAATTATCCATATAAAGTGTTTTAATTTGTTCCATTATGTATAACTAATGTATTATATGAAGACTATGTAATTGCAAATTAATAATAGCATGAAGATGTTAAATAAAAAAAGAGATTTAATAGCTGAAAAGAAAAAAGAAAAAAGGGTAATAATGACGAAAACAAAATCTCAAAAATAAGAAACAATACGAGAAAAGAAAGCATGAATTTACCTCCACATGACACGTGTCATAATCTTAGACCATGAGAGTCTACGAGATGCATAAAAAATAAATAAATAAAACCAAACAAAATCTTTCTCCAAAGATTTTATCACATCAAGTAGTAACCCAATCGTCTCGTTTCAAAGCCGAGAGAGAAAGAGACTCCCCCAAAAAAAATCCGTATCTCTCAAATTCCTTAACTCAAGCTAAATGTCGAAGAAGAAGGTGAATCAGAGTACAACAATGGAAGATCACTGTTACCGTTACAGCGAAATCAAAAAAGATTTCTTTGATAAAATTGACTACGAAATTTCTTCAATCTTATTGGAACTTTCGAATCCTGTCGTATTCTCTTCTTCTGATTCTTCTCCTTTGTTTCATAAATGGGGTCGCACTAAAAAGAGGACTTTACTTAGTCCGACAGTGATTAAATCGTTGTCTGTTACGGAGGCTGTCGAGATGGGAAGTACTTCCAGTTCTTCGTGCTTAACCGGTGAAGCTAAGAAAACCGATAATGTTCCAACTGTAAGTCATTCTCAATTTTCTTTTTCTTGGGGTTTTTTGAGATTTTGTAGTAGAGATTGAAATAATTTTAAATTTTTTACAGATTAAAAAAGGTTTAGAAGATGAATTTTCTCCAAAAATTCAGGCTAGTTCTCAGCCAAACACATCTTGTTCGGTTTTCGAGGTGTTTATTTTTTCCTTTTTATTTTCTTTTTATAAAAAATGTAAATCTTTTTGTAATATTTGTTTCCATTTTGATATTATTTGGTCAAGATACAGTTGGAGGAGACGGGTTTACTTAAGGCACAAGTTGGGTTTAGAAGCCAGCCCATTAGAGATGATGAAAATCTGCGTCATTTACAACCGTTGATGGGCATTGATCGTACGGTCAATGTGAAGGATGTTGAAACGACGTCGTTGCAGATGAATAACTTGGAACGACGTGGCTTTGATCTGAACCTTCCAGCAGCAGAGGAAGGTGACAACAGTATCGTCGCTTTGGAAGGGTTTCAGAGAGTTGTAATTGGAAAAATCCAAACAGCTGCTCAAGCAAGACAAAGGAGATTAGGTTTGATTCGGTCGAAGAAGCTTTATCAAAGATTCATCTCCTCACACCACTTCAAATAGGGTTGATAACTTGAGATTTAGAACCTTTTTGGGGTTTTATTATATAAAGTGAAATGTAGGATTTTGATACGAATATGCGAATTAAAATTGCATGGTTTTATTGGGAGAATGGTATTATTGGTTTTGTATAATTTTATGAAAGTATTCAAAACCAAATTACTATTATAAAATTACCTAAGAATCTCTCTTTTTCCTAATAACTCAGATCACTTATTTCAACAGCAATGAGATCCAACAAATCTTTTGGCGAATAGTCTAATAGTAATAGAACACTATCGTGTGGGCGAATTCTCTATTTTTAATTTGAAAGAAAGGCATTAAGGAGACATATTTTGACAAATTATTATTATAGGCTTGAAGGCAATGAAACGAAATGACAACAAATACAACAGCAACAACAAAAACATACATTTCGAGCAGTAGAAGAGAAAATGTGAATAGACATTTTTTTTTTTTTAAATTTGTTTGGTTGTAAATACTCGAAATCAAGATTCGTAAACTTCTTCTTCTTCATCCTCGTACTCACCTTCTTCATCAGCAGTAGCGTCCTGATATTGCTGATATTCAGCGACCAGATCGTTCATGTTGCTCTCAGCTTCAGTGAACTCCATTTCGTCCATTCCTTCTCCTGTGTACCAATGCAAGAAAGCTTTCCTCCTGAACATGGCAGTGAACTGTTCACTCACTCTTCTGAACATTTCCTGAATTGAAGTCGAGTTTCCAACAAATGTAGAAGCCATTTTGATTCCAGTTGGTGGAATGTCACAGACACTGGACTTGACATTGTTTGGGATCCATTCAACAAAGTAGGAAGAGTTCTTGTTCTGGACGTTTAAGATCTGCTCGTCTACTTCCTTTGTGCTCATTTTTCCTCTGAACATGGCTGAAGCTGTGAGGTAACGTCCGTGGCGTGGATCAGCAGCGCACATCATGTTCTTTGCGTCCCACATTTGCTGTGTTAGCTCCGGGACTGTGAGAGAGATGTACTGTTGAGAGCCACGGGAAGTGAGAGGAGCAAAACCCACCATGAAGAAATGGAGACGAGGGAATGGGATAAGGTTCACAGCGAGTTTTCTTAAGTCAGAGTTGAGTTGTCCAGGGAACCTTAAAGAGCAAGTCACACCACTCATAGTTGCAGAGATCAAGTGGTTCAAGTCTCCAACTGCACATATATATATGATCATCTCATTACAATTTAGGAGCCAAAGAGAAAACTTTAAGGTTTTGACGAGAAGTGGAACTTACAGCTAGGAGTGCTGAGTTTGAGAGTGCGGAAACAGATATCGTAAAGAGCTTCATTGTCGAGGACCATGCATTCATCAGCGTTCTCTACAAGCTGATGGACTGAGAGAGTGGCGTTGTATGGCTCAACAACTGTGTCTGAGACCTTTGGAGATGGGAAAACAGAGAATGTGAGCATCATTCTGTCTGGGTATTCCTCACGGATCTTTGATATCAATAAAGTTCCCATTCCTGAACCTGTGCCTCCTCCCAGAGAATGACATACTTGGAACCCTGTGATTATAAAATGACACAATTATTAGAGAATAGTGTGAAACAATGTAATCCGTGTAGTCCAAATGGTAGGTTTGATAACGATTCCGGTTAACCAAATCAAACAAGAGTTTCATCTATAAGTCAATGAATTACAGAACAAAAGCAATCATAACCCACTTGTGTCTATTAAATATATACAAATATGAGAGTATGTTGTTTCACCTCGATAGTATCAACATAACAGTTATCACTAAAATGCGTATTATAAATATTCGATATGGTTTAGAATCACGTGATGATTCGCTGAAACAAAACATTTGGGGGCCACAAATGACACTACAGCCAAATTAGGATATTGTCTTTTAGATTCAGTGACGTCACTTTTACTATATAAAAAAGATTTGACCGAAATCTAATTACTGACCTATGATTAATTGTTCAGAACTCTCACTTTTGGACACTAATAGCATATGATTCAATTAGACTGTTTGAAAACAAAGCACCGACTCACTCATAGAGAAGATAAAATGCAAAACAAGCAAAAGATCTTCTAATGATCGTATATTTAAATTACTGCACATAATACAGAATCTGTAAAGGGAACAATGAATTCACGAAAATAAATTTCAAAAAATGATTATAAAACGTCAAAAAACGAGATCATCAACCACATAATGTCGGTTGATTAGAAATTAAAGTAAAATTTAGATCATCGGCCACACAAAATGTGCAAAAGACTATGATCTATATGAACGAAACAAACCATCGATTCAACTACTTGATGATTGCAGTGGTTGACTAAAAACTGAATCCGAAAAATTGAATGAAGCGAAAATGAATCACTCGATGAAAGCGATGACGGAGACTAACATCAATGTTCTCACCAAAAACAGCACTAGATTCATAGTTAGACAAAAATGAATGAGAGAAAATTCGACTACATATATACCTTGAAGGCAGTCACAGTTCTCGGCCTCCTTACGAACAACATCGAGAACAGCATCAATAAGTTCAGCACCTTCAGTATAATGACCTTTGGCCCAATTGTTTCCAGCACCGGATTGTCCAAAGACAAAGTTATCAGGACGGAAAATCTGACCATAGGGACCGGATCTGATGCTATCCATAGTACCAGGCTCAAGATCCATAAGAACAGCACGAGGAACGTATCTACCACCAGAAGCTTCATTGTAATAAACATTGATACGTTCAAGCTGAAGATCAGGGGTATCGCCTTTGTAACGTCCGGTTTGATCAACACCGTGCTCGTCGCAAATAACTTCCCAGAATTTGGAACCGATTTGGTTACCACATTGACCACCTTGAACGTGAAGGATTTCTCTCATGATGAAGAATTGAGATCTGGAGATGAAAGAGCTGAGAGATAGAGAATAAGAAGAGGCAGGGAGAGAGAGAGAGAGAGGCGGGAGAGAGAGTTTTCGAAGGACGTGTAGTGACAAATTGACAGAGTGGGAAGATGGATCTTGCCAGCTATAACCGTTTCTCTTTCCCTTCGAGATTTTATTCTCTGTTTTTCACTACACCCTACACCTTTTTTTTAACCCAACGGACTTCAACTATAACATAAACTTCCCATATCCCCTAATTTGTTTTTTTTTTTTACTAATAAACTCAAATTCGTTTATCTCAAGAAAATATTTCGAACCAAGGAATTTAATATCATTTTTGAAAAAAAAGACAAAATCAAGTTTAGGATTCTTTTAAAAAGAAATATAAAAATTAAACCAAATTTTCAAAAATTGGTTTGGTTTTTGAACAAAAAGAAATTTTCGTTGATTTTTTCATCGGAGTTCAATTGGTTTAAATTCTCTTAAAAGTAAGAATTTAATTATAAGTCAATGAAAAATTTATTGTTTTATAAATAATTACCAAAATTGAGTGTTCAATTTTACTTTTTAGCAAGTTATGTGTTAAATTAACATTATTTCCAATTTTATTCTACGGAGATGTATAACTTTTTCGATTGCATAATTGAATCAAAATAATTTTTTAGTAATTTCAACATTTTATAGCAAATTTGTAACACTGCCAAAACGCAAAATTTGGAAATAAGCGTACTAGTGTGAGGAATTGTATTTTCAAACGGTTAAATGTTCATTTTTATTGAATTTTTTTCATTGTAGATCTAAAGAATTTAAAATCAATAACTAGATCCACCCGAAAAACTCAGATTTGAAGAAGCTTAAAGAAATCATCATCGACGAGAACATGAAAATTCGATATAAGAATTTGGAACAAATTACAAGATATAGTTACTAATTGAATATCGCGTGATCTAATCAAAAACGCAAAATATATATATATATATATATATATAGAATGAGTGTTTCCATGTCTAAAGAGTACCTCTGGGTATATCAGGACTCTCGTCCCGTCCTGTTGCCGTCTCTTAATTCTCATCTAATTCAGGAATAAGAAACTATAATTTCCCGTCGGATCCAAAAATAATATTCAAACGGGTAAAAAAAGAGTTGGGAATGGGTTCGGGAATTCCTTGAATTCCCGTTAGGTAATTGTTTACGTTAACAAAATGCTAAAATATATTAGATTCAAATATTAGATATGTTTCAAATAGTTAAAATCAAGTCTATAACAATATTTGACTTAAATTTTTTAGAACTTTACAATGAATACAAATAATTTAATATGGATATACTAGTGATTTTGGTAAAAAATGGTAATGTTTGGTCATTTACTTAGAAATTCTAACACTGTAATTTTATATTTTTATGTATTGAATATCAATATATCATTTATACATTGTTATTTTTGTTATATTGATTATATAATTTATGATAATACTCTTAGTTTTTTTACTACTCGTATTTCCCAAACTATTTTTAGTACATATATCACAATTTTCTGATTTAGTAAAACTTTAGAAATAATTTGAGAAATAAATTTTGAGTCCCAAAATTCACGTACCATTCCCGATTCCCGAAATTCATGTCTCATTTTGTAACGGAAATTGTTTGGGAATTAAATATAATTTCCCAAACTAACCATTCCTAATTCGTTTCCGTAATTTTCTGTCATGTTTCCGTTATGCCCAGACCTACTAAAGAGGATTAAGACAAGAAGCACATCTAGCCATACAACAAGCAACATTAGAACCTATTAGTTAGAACCCAGAGAATAGCTTAACTCCTATGTCCTAGCAAAATAAAATCATATTTTTTGCTAATTCTTGTATATTACTAGTTTTTGCATTAATAGTTTTCAATACTCTATGTATTTGAGTTGTCCCGCATAATATGATTTAAAGTTTATAGATAATAGAATTTAAAGTTTATAAAGTTTGCATTATGGACACAGTCGATCTAGAAAGTAAAAAATGCAAATACTTTTAATAAAATTTCAGTAATATTCTATTGTACAATAACAAAAATAAAATAACATAACGAATGTAGATTTGAACACAATAACTTTGCCCTATAGTCTCTTGGATGCTTAGTGACATAGCACATGTAGCAAGAGATAATAACGATCTGGCGAACTTGAATGCATGTTTCTATATCTACATAAACGATGAAACACAATAATTGAAATCGGTTGAATTATCATAGTATATAAATGATGTAACACCGATTGTGTTTGGAATCATTATACAAAGAGAGACATATAGAAAAAACAATAATGTCAAAGCTCACATGTAGCTAGATGTAGACTGTAGTAAGATCTAAGATTTGATCCAATTTCCTTTATTATATGTCAAGGTCGATCAACTGTTTATATACGTACGTCTAGATCAATAATTGAACTTGTAAAATGTTTTTTTTTCTTTTTCAAAATTGTTATTTACATTTATACATACTTGTTTCCAACCATTTGTCTTTTCGTAATTAGTTGCTCACAACTTAATCTTAAGACGAAATGTGCGCACGTTAGCTGTTCATATGGTTTTGACAAATAACATATTCTATCATTTTTATATAAATAATACAAAAGTAAATAAGAAAGTGATGTGACAAATTTTTAAAAAAATTTCAATTAGGGGTTGTCAATAAGGAAGATAGATTCTCTATTGATTGCGAGATGGAAGGTAAAGAAAATAGATTCTCACTCATGCTCTATTTATTCTCTACTCAATAAGAATTTTGTGAAATCAGAACAATTTGTAAGTAATGAAAAGTAGAGTTGCAAGACAGAATTATAGAGTTTCCCAATCAACCTGTGTATATCTCTCTTTAGGTTTTAAACCTGAAATCCACTAATTTCAGTTCTTTCTTCCTTTTACATGTTACAGAGTTCAACAATAGTGAATGAACAACAAAATAGAGAATATGACGTTAGTTTTCTTCACGTCAAACAAACTCTGTTTGTTTGTTATAACAACAACAAGGTAATAAGCTTACTTCTCGATCTCTGAAGCCCATTACATAATTGCTAGGATTTGAGCTGATTAATGAATGGCCCAAATCTGATCCAAAACTTGTGTATTTAATCTTCCACGACAAACACAATAAATCTCCACCTTTGTCGTGAAGCATGTCTGAGCTTACAAGCTCAACCTCAGTGGATACCGAGACCTGGAGTCGCTAAAGAATACCATCTTCAGCTCCGTTTACTTACTAGAACCTGTAAGTAAACAAATTTCTTTTTCCTCTTTCCTCAATCAATTCAGCTCATAAACCTGAGTTTTACGTGAGCTGAAATCAAGTTGATTCCCTTTTTTTATAGATTTTTCTGTCAATCATTTCTCTGATTGACTTATTTGAGAGCTCCGCTTCAGTCTTTCACTTATGCGAAGCTCCACCTAGCTCGGATTCAGGTCTTTTGCATCTTCAGATATGACATGCAATCTCTGAACTTTCCTGCAGGTAAGACCTTCGTAAACGCATCTGCTGGATTCTCTGTTGTGTGGATCTTTAGTATTGATACAAAACCATCTTTGATCACCTCTCGAATGTAGTTATACTTAACTTGTATATGCTTTGTCCGTTCTCCACACATTCGATTTTTAGGTAGGTAGATAGCACTTTGTGAGTCGCAGTATATATCAACTGTTTGAAAACCAAAACCCATCTCTGCAACTACTCCTCTGATCCAAACTGCTTCTCTGCTTGATTCAGATTGGGATATATACTTTGATTTGGTTGTTGATAATGCTACAACCTTTCGTAGTCTTGATCTCTAACTGATAGTGTTTCCACCAACTTTAAACACATATCCTGAGATTGATCTACGTTTATCTAGGTTTGTAGCAAAGTCAGCATCATAATAACATTTTCTATTAAATTTGTATCTCTTGTGAATGTCAAATTCATGTCTGCTGCATCAATTAAGTACCTCATAATCCACCGAACTGCTTGCCAATGAACTTTCCCTGGATTTGATATATAGTTACTGACTATTCCCACTACATATGCGAGGTCTGGGCGAGAACCTATCATTGCATGCATCAGGCTGCCAACTGCACTGGAGTAAGGTATATTTTTCATATCCTCTCTTTGCTCTTCTTCCTATTCAATTGACAATTTCTGTAATTTGAAGAGATTACCAATAGGCGTTAGAGTTGATTTTCCGTCTGACATGCCAAATAGCTTTAGTATACTCTAAATGTAGCTACTTTGAGACAGAACCAATGTACCCTTCTGTCGATCTTTGATAATATCTATACCAAGAATACGGTTTGTTGAGCCCAATCATTCATTTCAAATTCTCTTGCTATGACAGACTTGATCTCCTTAATCTGCTTTTTATCATTTGATGCAAGTAGCATGTCGTCTACATATAAGAGTAGAAACACGACATTTTCTACTGAACTTCCTTTGATGTAGACAGAAGGATCATATTCACTTTTCTTAAAGCCTTGTTTGACAATTTAATTGTCAAATCTCTAATTCCATTCTCTAGGAGATTGTTTAATCCATATAAAGATCTCTTAAGAAGACAAACTTTATCTTCTTTTCCCTTCACTACATAATCTTCTGGCTGGTTCATGTAGATAGTCTCATTTAGAATACCATGTAGGAATGCAGTTTTGACATCTAATTGCTCTAATTCTATGTCAAAGTTCACTACAACTGCTAGGAGTAATCTGATGGAAACGTGTTTCACTATTGGAGCAAATACCTCATTGTATTCTATTCCTTCTACTTGAGAAAACCCCTTTGCCACTAACCTTGCTTTGTATTTTGGTTTCTCAACACCGGGTATTCCTGATTTCAACTTATAGATCCATTTGCAACCAATCACTTTCTGTTTTGTTGGTTTATCTACTAACTCCCATGTGAAATTTCTCAGTAATGAATCCATTTCTTCGTCTGATGCTTGATTCCATTTAACTCTTTCACTACTTCTATGAGCTTCAGCATAACTTTTAGGTTCTTTAAAATCAACAATTTTAGAGCTTGATAAGGCATAGGCGACGAGATCTGCATCTTCATACTTAGATGGTGGCTTTATCTCTCTCCTCTTTCTGTCTCTTGCAAGAAGATAGTCGTCTAAACTTTTTGATCTGTTATGTGTCGTTTCATGACTATTTCTCTCTATTGAATCTGATCTCTGATTTGTTTCTAATTCTCTAAATTTGTATCTTTATTATCTGATTCTTTTGCTGATTTTTCTGAGTCTGAACCCTGACTAGCTGTTGATGGTAAATAGCCTGGACTCTCTCCACCCAAGTCTGTAACTCCAGCAGTTTTCTATTTTTCTCCAAGGATTTCTTCCAGGTTTTCTCTGAAAGTGACCTTCTTCATAGATACTTTTTTTCTTCTGTATCTTACTGACATTTTGTGTGTGAAGTTTTTTTAATGTCTCGGTAAAATAATTCCTTATTAAACACCACGTCAAGACTAATAACAACCTTCCGTTCATCCAATTACCAAACTCTGTATCCTTTAGATTCATGTCCATAACCCAAGAAAATTCCTTTGCTTGCTCTTGGACTTAGTTTGTCTTGAACTGGGTGAACATAAGCCATGCACCCAAAACTCCTTAGGTGATTATAGTTGGATTTCGATGTAGACCACTTCTCTTCAGGGATTTCAAAATCAATAGAACTTGATGGTGATCTATTTATTATGTATGTCGCTATAAAAGCTGCTTCAGCCCAGAATTCACTTCCCAATCCTGTTTTAGAAAGCATGCATCTAACTTTTTCCATTATAGTTATGTTCATCCTTTCTGATACACCATTTTGTTGTGGTGTATAAGTACAGGTTTTATGTCTTTTAATACCCGACTCCTTGCACAGATTATCAAATTGCTGATTGCAATATTCCAGACCATTGTTAGTTCTCAAACACTTGATCTTTTTACCTGTCTGATTCTCCACCAGACTTTTCCATTTCTTAAAAGTCTGAAATGCTTCACTTTTTGTCTTTAGAATATAAATCCATACCTTTCTCGAGTAATTATCAATAAAAATGATGAAATACTGAGCTCCTGACATACTTGGATTTACATTTGGCGATCCCCAAAGAGCAGAGTGTATGTAGTCTAGAACTTCCTTTGATGTGTGTTTTCTTTTGAAAACTTTGCATGTGTGATTTCCCAAGTGCACATGACTCACGGAAACTCATTTCCTTTATTTCTTCTTTCTTAAGATATCCTTTCTTATCAAGAGTTTCAAGTGACCTTTTACCCATATGTGCAAGTCTACAGTGCCACATTTTTGCCGTGTCCACACTTTGTGTACTAACAGCATTGGCTTGAGGTAACCTAACTGTATCTGTGATAGTAAAGTCCATTTATGTAGTCTCCTGTCATAACAACCCTTTTATCTTTGTAGAAGATGACTTTAAAATCTTCACCAATGTAATTACATCCTAATTTCTCCAACTGACCATAGGATATCAGACTTCTCTTTAAATCTGGGACATATCTGACTTCTTTTAGTATTACTAGATTTTGTACCCGCGCAATAGCGCGGTAAAATATTTAGAAATAAATTTATTAAAATTTAATTTTTAATATCTGACTTTTAAATTTATTTTAATTTTCAAAATT
>OVBA01007950.1:0-13468 GCA_900406435.1 Lepidium aucheri | reverse complement strand
AGCGGGTTTTTGGTGGCCTAGCATGTTCAAGGATGCTCAAGCTTTCATTTTTAAGTGCAATCCTTGCCAACGAATGGGGAACATAGGGAAGCGCAACGAGATGCCTCAGAAGCCTATCCTACACATAGAAGTATTCGATTNGATTGCTGGGGAATAGACTTCATGGGACCCTTCAACCCACCCTCACACGGAAACACCTACATTTTGGTAGCCGTAGACTATGTGTCCAAATGGGTAGAGGCGGTGGCAAGCTTGACAAATGACGCGAAGATAGTAATTAAGCTGTTCAAGATCATCATCTTCCCTAGGTTTGGAGTTCCACGTGTTGTGATTAGCGATGGAGGGTCACATTTCATCAACAAAACATTGGAGAGTTTGCTTAAGAAGTACGGGGTCAAACACAAGGTAGCCACACCTTATCACCCTCAAACAAGCGGCCAAGTCAAAATCTCCAACAGGCTGATTAAGTCGATATTGGCAAGGATAGTGTGTGCATCCAAGAAAGATTGGGCGGCTAAACTAGACAATACTCTTTGGGCTTACCGAACCGCCTACAAAACCCCAATCAGACAAACACCATTTCAGCTTCTTTATGGCAAGTCCTGTCATCTCCTAGTGGAGATTGAGTACAAGGCAGTGTGGGAAACAAAACTTCTGAACTTCGACCTGAGAACCTNTACATGACAAGAAGATAGCAAAGAAAGTGCTCTCGGCTGGAGACCAAGTATTGCTGTTCAACTCAAGGTTAAAACTATTTCCCGGAAAGCTAAAGTCGAGATGGACCGGTCCGTTTGAGGTTAAGGAACTCCTACCACTCGGAGCAGTAACTCTGATCGGCAAGAACGGGGAATCTTTCACAGTGAATGGACATCAGGTTAAACCCTATGTAAGAAATAAGGAAATCCCGGAGAGGACTGTAGCTGTCCTCGACGAGCCTCACCAGCTCTGAGCGAGGAGACAGTCGAGCTTGAGACTATAAACAAGCTCACTTGGGAGGAAGTCCCATGGATATCCTTTTCATAGTTTAGTTTTGATAAGTTTTATTTTTATACTTTACCTTTTGTTGAAAGAGAATTTTTAGGTTGGAACCAGATGAGAAAGATTTTAAAGGCAAGGGACATAGATCTTCCCTCGGAAGCAAGCAAGGCGAGGAGGTGAATGAGGGTGTAGAATCTTCAGGACAGCGAGGATCCACCTGAATAAGTGGTCCCCACTAGTCAAAGGGGTACTTCCAAGGAGCAAAAGACAGTCAAACAGATCTAACGGTCAAGAGCTGGTCATTCGAAATCAACGGAAGAAATGCAGTCAAAGATCTGGTGACATCTCGGGAATCGGAGCTGTCCTCTTTAAAGACACCAGGCTCCCCTCTCACCAACACAACCACCTGCTACCTCACTCCCATCTTCTTTCCCCACTCCTCAAAGAAAGCTACAAGCATACAAAGAGAAACATCAAGAGGACGGGTGGAAGATATAGAACATCTTGAAATGTTGAGCAAACATAAAGAAGATGAAATCAGGAGGGCATTCGGAAGCTGTACAATCTCAACCCCAACAAACCAGAATGAAGCGGACAAAACCGATGACCGGATGGTGCTTTCATTGAGAGACAAAACGTTCCGCCGCACTGCACGCATATCCGTAGGAGGAACAAAGGCATGGAGACTATCCGATGGCCAAAAGAGGAGTAACAACGAGCTCAGCAACACCCTTGCAACAACACAAGAAGGAAACAGCTCAACCAATTACATGTTGCTGCTCCCTCTCACGAACCCCTCGTCAAACCAGCCGAGGCATCGCTCCGAGTGCATTAAAGCCATAAAAGAAAAGACCCGCGGACCCTCGTATGTCGAACTTGCAACAAGTGACGAGGACTCCGACTTCTAGGTACCAAAACTCCACCCTTTGTAAATACATTTTCATTTTTTTTAGTAAGTAGCTTTCTTTGTGTTTGTCTAGACAACTCTCTCGGACTTTTATACACACAAGGGACTGTGTGATCTAAGTTTGGGGGAGGGGTCTATAGTGCTCTCACGTGTTTTGCTTGTGTTCTTATTTCCTATTTTTGCATGCATCTCACTTAGGTAGTAAAAATCCGTTTTGATTTTTGTTTTTGCATTTGATTGTTGCATTTCATGGCACGTAAGGCATATAAAAACCATTAAAATTTGAAATTTTTTTTAAAATGAAACTGAAAAAATAGAGTGTTCATGTAGTTGCATTCACTTAGAATTGTCTTAGGTTGCATTCATCTAGGACTCATGCATCCGAACTTGTTTANNNNGCGAATCTTGATAGGCTAAACTAGTAACCATTGTGAATGCCCTTGATTGGTAGATAGCCATGCAAAGTTTTTGGGCGGATCATCGCCTTGGTGAACTTTGCTTGGGTTGAGTTTTGAATAGGTCTAGTTTGATTCCTTTTAAAACTGAACTTTAACTTTCGATCTAGAGCCTAGAGATGCATAATTACATTCCTTCCCTTTGTTTAGCTTGATCCAAAAAGTGTGTGATTGGTAAAACCCTCTCGAAAGTTAAGTGAAAATTAAGCTGCCCGAAAAAAAAATATAAACCGAGTAAGTGGTAAAGGTGAAGCGGCTGGGAGGATGCGTATCCTTCCACGTCTGTGTATATCCGCTAACTTACTCCATATGCAGGTTGGTGGAGCAACTTCGGAAGATGCGTAAATCCGTAGCTTCTCATGTTTGTGTAAGCCAACTTCGGAAAAGCCAAAAGGGCACAAAAAAAGGAAAAGAAAGAAAAAAGAGAAAAGAAAAGAATGAAGAAACGGACAGCTAAATTTTAATGAGAGGGAACCATTTAAAGTTGAAAAAATGATCATGCTAAGCATAGAGAAAGCGAAACATGTAATCTTGATCTCTAGTCTCTTTTAAGGACCACACCAAAAAGAAATAAGGAACTAGGCTTGTATCATTAGAGACCAGCTGAGGTGATAGGAATTCATAGGTTGTATGCTATGTTCGAGGATAATTACTTAATGGTTTCCAAAATGATAGAGCCCATATGTGGATTACGGGTTAGCCTAGCCAAGCCGTTTGTTAGACAAGTTTACCCCATTTGTGTGTTCAGTTCTTCCACCTTATGCCATTGCACTTGCTTCAGGCCAAGCAAGATCTAAGTTTGGGGGAGCTGATGAGTGTAATTTTTAACGGTTTTAGAGCCCTATTTTAGGTTGTTTTGCATTCGATTAGATAGGTTTTCCATGCATTCCGGTCCATTTAGGTTAGTTTTGCACTTTTTGCACTTGCATTTGGATTTTTGGAGTTTTTATAGGAAATGGAGCAAAAAGGAGCTTAAAATGGAGCTAAAGCTATTGGAACCAGCTGCTAAGGAAAATGAGTTGCTCAGACTCGGATCGCTGCCTCGTGGTTCGCAGGGGGAGGGTTGCTCAGTTCGCTAACAAAAGGAAACCTCAGTCACCAGCCTCAGTCTATCTACCGCTCGAAGAAACAACTCGGACCATTCCACTCGGAAAGTAAAAGACCACTCCTCGGTGTCCAAGCTCGCCAAGTGACAGCGAGAAGAAGATTTCTAACTAACCAACTTAGGTCGGTTTGATCATTAGGGTTATGCAAATAACCCTATAAATACCCCTTAATCATTATTTTATAGCTTATCTGATGTTTTAGCAAAAGAAACTCTCTCTAATTTTCGTTGTAGCTTTTATTATTGCTCTTAAGGTACTTTGTTGAATCCTTTTATGCTTTAATGAATTAAGTTTGTTTAGATCTTCATCTTTTACTTTCTGTTCTTTACTTTATTATTGCTGTTTATGCTTATGAATATGAAATCTCCCTTGATCCTCCACTCTCAATCCATGATGAGTGAGTATTTCCCTCTTGGTCTCGACGATAGGGAGATCAGAGGTGAAATCTCCGATCCACTCGCCTGGCAAACATGAATTAGATCCGATCTCTTCTCATATGACCGAGCTTAAAGCCGATCTCTTCCTGATCAAGAGAGATCTGATTTGGGCCAAAACCCAAAGCTAGCGCTAAGGGAATCGGAGACCAAAGTGTCATGTGAGAGATGGTATTGATCCACCGAGGAGAGATCTAGTATGTGGATTAAATCATTAGATGTATTAGGCTGGACTTTAAGCTTTTGATCCGGCATGATTGCGGCTAGTGTCGTAATCGATAAGCCGGATCGGAAAGGGATCCTCACCATGAGAATGGATGGATCTAGCTTGTCCCGTTCTAGAGACCACCGTATATAGCTAGACGAGGTCGGATCGGCGAGTTCACCGCCGATCAATCACCTCCTATCCTCTAGATTCGTATTTATTACCTTCGATTTATCCTTTTCTAGTTTATTGCTCTGTTTTATGAACATTTCCCTGTTTTAGATCATATAGCTCTGTTTTTATTTTGTCTTTTAGTGAATTTTGTCATATATGCTAGTTTAAGAGCTCTCATAGAAATATGACTTACCCTTGTGACAGATCGGTAAGTTATATGAACTAGAACTAGGTACCAGATAAGTTGTTTGCTTGCATAACTGAGTATTGGTTCGACAACCATACCTCAATGATTTGATCAAAGAAGGCGGGTTCCTGATATAAGGGTTTTTTGAGTCCTAAGATCAAATCATTGATTATAGTGGGGTAAGTAGATAGGATTGTCGAACCAAATACTTAGAGATGTTTCAAGCAACATATCTAATACATAATCGTAGTTCAGGCAACCTATCAATCTGTCACAAAGCTAGGCTATGATATCAATCAAGCTCTTAAACTAGACAATAGGATAAATTAAGCTAAAAGACAAATATAAACGGAATTTAAAAGTTCAAAACAGAGAAATGATAAAAAAGAGTATAATAATTGCAAATGATAGAAATAAGATTAAAAGTATAGAAAGGGAGACTCGCTGATCCTAACTTGCCGCACTCTATTATGCGATCTCTAGACCGGGACAAGGCTAGATCGACCCATTCTCATGGTGAAGACCCCTATTCGGATCGGATGATCCATTACAGCACTAGCTGCAATCACACCGACCCAGAAGCATTAAGCTTAGCCTAACTCGTCCAACAGTCGACCCACATGCTAGATCTCTCATCGGTGGATAAAACCATCACTCACACGGCACTTGGTCTCCGATTCCACTGGTGCTAGCCTTAGGTCACGACCCAAATCAGATTTCTCTTGATCAAGGAGAGATCAGCATTAAGCTTAGCAATGTGAGAAGAGATTGGAGTTCAGATCATGTCTAGAATGGCGAGGGGATCAACGCATCCACCTCCGATCGCCCTATCCTCGAGATCCAAACATATCTACTCGCGCCTCATGGATTGAGTGCGGAGGAATAGGGTAGATCTAGCTTGCATAAACATAAAGAATATAAAATGAAATTGTAGAAAGTAAAGATGAATATCAACTTAATTCATTAACTTAATTGCATAAACATAAAAGAATACCTTAAACAAGCATAAATGAAAGCAACAATGAAAATAGAGAGAGTTTTTCAGCTAAACATCAGATAAAAATATAAGGGGGTGATTATAGGGTATTTATAGGGTCATTTGCATAACCCTAATGGTCAAACCGACCTAAGTCGGTCAACCAGGAATCTTGCCCTCGGAGTCCTTGCACAAGCCTTGGCACCGAGGAGTGGTTCTTTTCTTTTTCCTCGGGGGTCGAGACTAAATGGATGATCCTAGTGTAAAGATTCTTCTTCCCTCGCGGCAGATGGGTTGAGGCTGGAGACTGAGACATCTTTTCTTGAGTATTCTGAGCATTCCTTGCCCTATGACCCACGAGGTAGCGATCCAAGTTTGCACGATCTTTTTCGCCTAGCAACTGATCCAATTGTCCTTAGCTCCAGTTTTAGCTCCTTTTTGCTCATTTTCCTAGAATAAACTCCAAACTACAAATGCAAATGTAAAGAAAGCAAAACAAACCTAAAAAGACCTAAGAAAGCAGAAAATCTATCTAGACGGATGCAAAACTACCTAAAACAAGACTCTAAAACCAGCAAAAATCAAACACATCAGCTCCCCCCAAACTTAGATCTTGTTTGGCCTTAAGCAAGTGCAGTGACCTAAGCTGGAAAGGCTGCACACAATGTGGGAACATCTTGTCTAACGAACAACTTGCTTAACCTAAACCGTAATCCACATGTGGGCTCTATCATTTTGGAAACCGCAATGTAATCATCTTCAAACATAGCATTAAACCTATGGATTCCTATCACCTAATCTGGTCTCTAAAGGTACAAGTCTAATTCCTTACTCCTTTTTGGTGTGGTCCTCAAAAGAGACTAGAGATCAACAAGTGCATAGTTCAACTTCCCTAAGCTTAGCATGATCATTTTTCAACTTAAATGGTTCTCTTTCATTAAAATTTTTGCTGCCCGATTATTCATTCTTTTCTTTTCTTTTTAGTTTTCTTTTTCTCTTTCTTTTTATGTGCTCTTTTGGCTTTTCTGAAGTTGGCTTACGCAAACACGAAAGACTACGGGTTTACGCATCCTTCCAAGTTGCTCACCAACCTGCATATAGAGTAAGCGGCGGATATATATGGACATGAAAGGCTACGGGTTTACGCATCCTTCCAGTCGTTTCACCTTTACCACTTACTCGGTTTAATATCTTTGCGGGCAGCCTTATTTTCCACTTAACTTTTGAGAGGGTTTTACCAAGCACACACTTTTGGATCATGCTAAACATAAAGAAGGAAGGTATTGATGCATCTCTAGGCTCTAAATTGGAAGTTTAAATCAGTGTTAGAAGGAATCAAACTAGACCTATTCAAAACACAACCCAAGCAAAGTTCACCAAGGCGATGATCTGTCCAAAAACTTTCCAAAACGGCTATCTACCAATCAAGAGCATTCACAATGGTTACTAGCTTAACTTATCAAGATTTGCCCATCATCAAGATCATTCCCATATAACAAGTTCGGATGCATGAGTCCTAAGTGAATGCAACCTAAATCTAAGTGGATGCAACTACATGATCACTATTATTATTTTTTAGGTTTTATTTTCAAAAAATTTCAAATTTTTATGGTTTTTCTATGCCTTAAGTGCCATGAAATGCAACAAAAAATGCACAAAGAAAAATCTAACCGAATTTTTACAACCTAAACGAATGCATGCAAAATAGAAAATAAGATCACAAGAAACATTGTGAGAGCACTCTAGACCCCTCCCCCAAACTTAAATCACACAGAACCTTGTGTGTATAGAAATTGGAGAGAGTTTTCTAGACAAACAAAACGAAAAGAAACTAAAAGTAAAAATGTATGTACAAAGGGTTGGAGTTTGGTACCTAAAAGTTGAACAAGTGAGCAGTTGAGGCATTCATGTCCTCAAGAGTGTAGCTGTGAGGGTCTGGGTACCCTGTTGGAGCTATTCCTTTACACGGTGTGATGTGCTGCTGCCAGTCCGAGTACTCCTCGCGGTCATGGTCGGCGAGGGGTGAATGCGAGAGACCTTCTTGAGGCGTTTGCTCTTGGTGTTTCTGGCCCTTTTTCCTGGTCCTCTTGTAAACCCGCGTCGTGTCCATTAATTGGCGTCGCGGTTGCTCTTCTTGCTCTCTGTGTGAACTAGGACCTGCTGAAGTTAAGTGCCTCCTCGCTGGTGGGGGCGAGTCATGTGTGCGAGGCTGTGATTTTGTTCTTCTGAGTGATGACTCCAATCCATCAATTGCTCTCCACATTCTCTTGCGCTCGCTCTGCTACTCCTCCTTTTCCTTTGTGAGGCCCTTCACCTTCTTAAGCAGCCATTTCCACAACTTTTGGAGCTTTCCAATCTGCTTGTGGGCTTCCTTGCTTGCTTTCCCTTGGTTCCTCTTAGTGAACTCCTCGAAAAAGTAGGATTCAGGATCAACTTCTTCCTCGTCTTCCTCCTCCTCTACCTGCTGAGCTTGTTTTCCTCGCTGGTGTTCGCCAAGTAGAGCCTCGAGAGGTGAGGCAAAAGTCACATTCTCCATTGTGTTCAATGTAGTGTACTATGGGCAAGGTAGTAGTATTATGGCGTCCTTTTTTGCTAGATGGTCGAACTTGTACACAGCTCGCCCTTCAACCTTGCCCTTTGCAATTTGGGTTGCTCCTTGAAGATACCGCATGTCCATGAATTGGGGTGGAGCCCAATTATCATTTTCAGTGTTCAACGATACTCCCTTTGCTTCTAGTATCCGAGCAACCACTCCACCAATATAAATGTGCTTTGGCTTCCCAGATTTCCTCCCCGTTTGTGTCACGGCTCGTGCACGGTATGTGGTGAGCTGTTTTCCAACCAAAACGACATTCCAGAGTTCCCTTCATCCCCATCAATATGCCGCCCGCTTTGAGTAGTGCCAACAATTTTCTTCATCGCCATAACCATCATGTGCATTTCCCCAAGGTTGATTGGCGAGGTGGAGGGTCTAGCAAAAATCATGTTGGCTATGGCTCTCCTCACGTATTTGATGGTTGGGTTGCGGATCCAACTTCCTTTGCTTCAAGATGAATCAGACCACCAGCACCTGACAACATCTTCCATACCTCATCGGTATCTTTCTTGTCGATATCCGGATATGCTGCTCCTCCGGCTTGAGAACCAAAAATCTTTTCCTACTCCCTCAATGTTACCACATATAGTTTGTCATACACGCTGAAATTTTTATGTAACCAGGACCATTCTTCTTGATCTTGTCCTTCTCCGACTTTGCGTAGATTAGAAGATCAACGGTGGCGAGGAATTGCAATTTCTCCTCGACATAAGAACTCGCCACATTGTACATACACACCTTAATTCTGAATGCATTAAATACCTTATCCACATCCTCAGTGATTCCCAATTTTCTCATGGTTCCAGAATGTGGGAAGTATGTACCTTTAATCCCTATTGCCTTCAAAGCCTCGTACACTTTTTCGGATTCATCATCCTCCCTTGTAGTCTTCTTCTTCTTTTCTGCCTCACGCTCCTCGTAGGCTTTCCTCGCCTCTTTCTCTGAGTAACCACTCCTCTTCAGGTCCTCGATCACTCGGCGGTACCTCGTGTTCTTCCCCTTCTTTTTAGTTTTCTTCTCTGTCTTCTCCTCGCTCTCGTACTTGACCTCCATCGGCGAGGGCTGCGCGTACTCATTGTCCTCGTCGCTGTCCTCACTGCTTGAGGGCGAAGCTATCTATTTCCCCTTCCTCTTCTCCTGAGCTGAGCTTCCTTCGCCATGAACATACTTCCAGTCTATCGGCTCAGTCGCTGATCTTCTCGCCAATGCCCTTATCGAGATTTCTATTCTTCTCTGAACCCCTGGCTCCTCATCATATGATTGGACAATGAATAAGCGAGGCTTGTTTTCACGGTGGACCGGCATCTCTTTTCTTCCAACTCTTCGTGCATCGTTCATGAACTTGCTCTTGAATTCCTTCATCTTTCTTTTGTCACCGGAAGACATGCTTGACAAGGATTGATTGGAAAACTCGAACTTGAAGGAGAGAGAGAGTAACTCTACGGTGGTGAGAGAGAGTGACTCGGTGAAGAAGATTAACTCGGTGAGAGAGAGAGTTTATTTGCTTGCAGGTTTGAAAACAGATGATGAAGCCGATGAGGGAGAGGTTCTTTTATAGGAGATTGTTGCGGGTGAGAAGGAGACAATCTCGGGTTGATAAGGGAGATAGTCTCGGCTCTCAAATTGCTCATCATTCACCCTCGATATTGGCATAATCCGGACCGTCCATTTTAGATTTTGAATCCTTGACCAATCTCAGCCATTGGATTGGTCTAACTTTGATCATCCCTAGATTTTAGCAAAAGCTGTTGGTTCGTGGACACCACTTGGTGAGCTGGAACCAATTCAAATTTTGTCCTAAAGTGCCTCTCAGCTAACCTCCTCGCTGCATACACCGAGGCCTGACTACTCATTCAGAAAAACCCAAGCTTGAACTGCTCTTATTGCTATCCTCTGACTATTCTGAGTCCTGGCTAGCTCCCTGTTCATGGTAATATCTAAAATCATGAATAGTTAGCCACAATATCGAAATAGACTTAATTTAAAGCATTTACACCATTAAGCTCCATGTTCAAGATTCTCTAAATAGTGAGTTCATATGAATCATATTGAGATGTATTTGACTAGAACTTTCTATATAAAAGGATATTGAGGTGTGCAAGTAGGTCCATGAGTGGTGTTCAAGGCAATTTAAACACTACTCGCACACCCTCCTCAGCCTCATGTCCTGAGGGGTTCAGGTTCTTTGTCAAAATTTTCTCGCTCCTTGTTCCGCTGCCTCCGAGAGTTAGGTGCGAGGCCTACTCTCTCTTCGCTTAATGAGGGCATTACTTCCTCAAATTTTGCCAAGAGTGTAACCAAGGCCCCTTGAACCTGAGATCAAAATTCCAAACACCCAATAATAACACAAATAAACTAGCAAGGATCATTCTTGAAATTTAAACAAAGCTAAATTAACTTTAAACAAAATTAAAAAGAGTTTTCAAAAGTAAAGGATAGACATGGGATTGCCTCCCAAGTGGGCTTGTTTAGAGTCACAAGCTCGACGCTTCATACGCATCTTAGTATGGGTTTGCAAAGGGAACTAGAGCTCCCTTGTTTGCATCCTCGTCCATCCCTTCTAATGTTCCTTCAATCTCAAAGCATTGCCCGTCGATTGTAGGCTTCTTTCTTCCTTCCTTTAAGTCGAACATCATACCAACGCCTTCTCCAACCTTTAGTTCAATGAATTGTTCTGCACATCAATCAAAGCTCCCACTGACGCCAAGAAAGGTCTACCCAGCAGTAATGGATCAGTAGGTTCTTCATCCATCTCTAATACCACAAAGTCAGTAGGAACCAACACATTGCCAACACTTATTGGTACATCCTCGAGCAATCCCTTCGGCTTCCTCGTTGTTCTGTCTGCGAGGACCAATGAGATTTTACAATCCTTGAAGTTTGAGTACCCCAGCTTTTGTGCAGTGATAAGTGGGATCAAACTGAGAGATGCTCCAAGATCACACAAGCAGTTAATGAACGTTAGATGCCCTACTACACATGGAAGTGTGAAGCTTCCTGGATCACCCAATTTTTCCGCAATGAACCTTTTCCTTTGATATGGAAGAACTGGTACCAAAACCGGTCCAGATGATCGGATCCAAACAGCTATACATTCCTCCTCTCGTTCCTTAAGCGTGTTCTTCAAAAAAAAATTTTATTTTGGAATTAAAGCAAAAGCATCCAAGATAGGAATCTTTAGCTCTATACCGCTCATTTGCTTGTCAAAAGGACATTTTTCTTTTCTGCTTGATTCTTCTTTTAAACGTGAAAGGAAAGGTGTTTTGGCTTTTGTTGCAACCACTGGTGCAACTCCTTCTGTCAAATTCAGGTTGGGAATGTCTGGTTCTTCTCCTCGCTGCACAGGCAAGCGAAGGCTCTCCTTGAGTTGTACAGTTTTCCCAGTAGTCGGGTCATCATCTACCTCTCCTCGCGGCTCAGGCCTGCCAGGTGTGTTACCGAGTTGTATGCACACAACTTTAGTCTTGGCTTGTTTTGCCCCCCCCCAGCTTGAATAACGCTGTCCTCAGCATTTTCTTTCGGTCCAAGCACTAATGGGAGCACTTTTCCAGTTCTAAGAGTGATTGACTGAGTTGTATACTCCTTTGGGTTCTGAACTGCCTTTCCGGGTAGCTGACCAGCGGACTTTGTTGAAGACGAAGCTTGAGTAATTTCCATATACTTCAATCTTGCATTGAGTGTTTCAAACTTGCAATTCAAATCATTATAAGTAGTATCGATGCGACTGTGTACCTCACCAAACTTCTTAGTGATTTCCGTTTGATGAGCTGTTTGACTTTGAAGTATTTGTTGAAGCATATTCATCACATCCGGTGAATCCTCCTTTGTGGGCAGAGGTTGTGTTGCAGCTGGTACCGGCTTGAGGCTTTATTGCCATTGTTCCTTTGGAATCCAAGCCCTTTGCTTCGTTGGGTACACTTGATCTTGTGGGTTGGCGGCGTTTGTGCTCTGATAGCTCAAGTTTGGTTTTGCTTGTATTTGACCCATGGTTTGGATCCGCTTTGATTCTGAACAAAACAAATTTTCTCTAGTTGGTCATCCTTGTCCTCTTGTGCTACCTCCTCCTCCATCATATTGTCCATCTGCTAGGGCGAGCTTTTCTATTAATGATCTGCCCTCGTTGATCTCCTTTTGTAGAAAACTCCTGTGGCTGGCAGTATCCAATAGCATATGTATCCTTGGGTGTACTCCTCGGTAGAAGTTTTTTAGGATAGAATCCTCCTGCAAACCGTGATGAGGGCATTGAGCCTGATAGGTGTTATATATGTCTCATGCCTCGGCTAATGACTCGCTGCTCTACTGGACAATGTAGGATATGTTGTTCCGAAGCTTTGTCGTCCGTGAGTTGGAGAAAAACTTGGTGAGGAACATGTGTTTGCACTCCGGCTAAGTTGTGATGGATCTGGTGGGAAGGTGTTTTTCCCACTGATGTGCTCTCTTCCCAAGAGAGAAGAGAAAGAGCATCAGCTTCAGCGCATCTTCAATCACTCCATTTATGCGAGTGAGCGTGCATAATCTCTCTAACTCGTCGAGATGGTCGAGGGGGTCCTGCGAGGGTAGACCATGGAACTTGTTGTTCTGGACCATTAAGATCAGTCCTCTCTTGATCTCGAAGTTATTATTCTGGATCGTCGGCGGTTTGATCCTGCTCCATATTGTGTGTGTACTCGGGGCATCGCTCACACCAATACAGCGAGGGCGACAAGCTGGGTTTTGTGCTCACGCCTAGTGGGCGGCCTTATTCACCATTGGAGGTGTTCCATATTTCGTCGTTCCTGGTGTGGTGTTATCTAGATCTGGCTGTTGTTGCTGCATTATGTTACGCCCTCGTCTGATCTCACGAGTGAGCTGGTTGATATCGACTATGGGTTGTGGAAGGTGGTGAGAACCTTTCAACCGTGTGAGCATCAACCAACTAACTCGTACTGATTACGCGCTCAACTCGTAGGAGTTAACGCGAGGGTACTAATTATGTGTCTTTCCTCGGTGCCTAATGGCGAGGGTTACCTGCGAGGCCTACAAGGACAGAAACAACGACTTATCAATGAGGTGGAAGCTTGGTCCTTATAGATCCAAGCTGAGTGAAGCACAGACAAGCAATAGTAGCAATAACAATAAATCTGACCCTAAGACAACTAAACTATAGATTGGAACAAACAAATCTGATTTGGCAACAACGCCAATTTGATAAAAGGGGTTTTTGAGTCCTAAGATCAAATCATTGAGTATAGTGGGGTAAGTAGATTGGATTGTCGAACAAAATACTCAGAGATGTTTGCAAGCAACCTATTTAATACCNTAGTTCAGGCAACCTATCAATCTGTCACAAAGATAGGCTATGATATCAAGCAAGCTCTTAAACTAGACAATAGGACAAATTAAGTTAAAAGACAAAATAGAAACAGAATTTAAAAGTTCAAAATAGAGAAATGACCTAAAAACAGAGTATA
>OVBA01007949.1:215-13469 GCA_900406435.1 Lepidium aucheri | reverse complement strand
AGCAAACTTAATTCATTAAAGCGTAAAAGGATCAACAAAGTACCTTAAGAGGAATAATCAAAGCTACAACAAAAATTAGAGAGAGTTCCTTTTGTTAAAACATCAGATGATCCTCTAAAATGATGATTAAAGGGTATTTAAAGGGTTATTTGCATAACCCTAATAATCAAACCGACCTAAGTCGGTTAACTAGAATTTTTTTCCTCGCTATCACTTGGCGAGCTTGGACACCAAGTAGTAGTCTTTACTCTATCCTCGCAGGCTGAGGCCGAGTGGAATGGTCCGAGTGAGATAAGTTGGTTCTTCCTCGCGGTAGATAGACTGAGGCTGGCGACTGAGGTTTCCTTCCGTTAGCTATCCAAGCAATCCTTGCCCTGTAAACCGCGAGGCAGCGATCCGATTCTGAGCAACCCCTTTTCCTTAGCAGCTGGTTCCAATAGCTTTAGCTCCATTTTAAGCTCATTTTTGCTCCTTTTCCTAGAAAAACTCCAAAACTCCAAATGCAAATGCAAAAAGTGTAAAACTAACCAAAATAGACCTAACTGCATGGAAAACTTAGCTAAACGGATGAAAAATAACCTAAAATAGGACTCTAAAACCATTAAAAATCACACTCATCAGATGCTTAGTGACAACTTTGAAATGAAAATATGGGATTGGCTGATATAATTCTTGGGATTAGAGTTAAACGAGAGCCGAATGGTTATTCTCTTAATCAATCCCATTATATGGAGAAAGTTCTAAAGAAGTTTGGTCACTTTGAGGATAGACCAGTTGTTACTTCATTTGATCCAACGTGTAACCTTTCAAAGAATGAAGGTGAAAGTGTCTCTCAGTTAGAGTTGGAAGTCTAATGTACATTACAAATTGTACAAGACCAGATTTGGCTTATTCATTGAGCCGATTATGTTGATATTCTAGTAATCCAAATAGAGAACATTGGAATGCTTTGATCAAAGTTTTGAGATACTTAAAGCATACAATTGATTATGGTCTATATTTCACAAAATATCCTCATGTGTTAGAAGGATATAGTGATGCAAACTGGAGCTCTAGAAGTACAGATAGTAAATCCACAAGTGGTTATGTGTTTACACTTGGTGGTGGTGTTGTTTCTTAGAAATCATCTAAACAAACGTGTATTGCACGATCTACAATGGAATCCAAATTTATCGCACTAGATAAAGCTGTAGAGGAAGCCGAATGGCTTGGAAATTTTATTGAAGATATTCCACTGTGGCCAAAACCGATGACTGCCCTATGAATCCATTGTGATAGTATGGCTGCCTTAAATAGAGGAAAAAATTAAAATTTACATTGGCAATTCAAGGCATATTTGCCAGAGACATGCTACAATTCGACAATTGCTTTCCAATGGAGTGATAGCATTGGACTATATTAGATCAAAGGAAAATATGGCTGATCCTTTGACTAAAGGCCTACCAAAAGAGCAAGTGGTATTCACTTCGAGGGGAATACGATTAAGGCCAATACAATGAGTCACCACTTGGTGGAAACTTTACCTAGCAACATTGGAGATCTCATGGTCTAGGTTCAAAAGGCAAACTAGCTGAAAAAGACTCAAGGGAGAAATACACATTTCTCATTCCTATGAATTAAAAGATGTTTCCATTGATGATCAAGGGATGAATATCTATTCTTAATAACATTAATATCTTTGCTAAGGTAGGATACATGGATTATTCTTAATTAATGTTGCCTATATGAGAGTGGTGTTGCGGTCGCACCTATGAGATTTTATATGGCTAGAATCTCTAGAGCTCTCACAAAGTTGATGATATATGTGTTTCTCTTATTGTCTAGGTTTACTATCAAACGTGGTTAGTTCAAGACTAGAGTTCATTACCCATAAGTAAATCCGATAAGTGCTCACTAGGAAATGTTCAAGTCCAAAAGACACTTTGACCGATGCAGATTGATTTTATTTCTTAGAGATTGTCGAACTTATTTTCTATTAAAATGTGGGGTATACTTGGGTCGGAATAGAAAACGTGGGGTTTGTTGGTGTTTATTTAAATAAACACACCTCTTCTTATAAAAATTACAAAATCAATCCTTGATTTATGTAAGTACCGATTACAAAACAATATATATATATATATATGTCAGATTGTTAAAAGCACCAATTGGTATGAGACACATCGGTAAATACGAATTGCTTGGTTAAATACTTAAAATTGGTAGAGGCAGAGACAAAAGAGGAGAGAGGAACGATACAGAGAGAGACAAAGGTGACAAAGATTGAAATCAATTCTAATCATATTCTTCTCTTCAACAATTTCTAAGAATTTCAAAGTAGAGTTTGCTAGGATCTTTGTATGGTGTCAATTCAGAGATCGATAGTTATATCCTGCAAGACATACGCCTTCCTGATTCAACGTACACCATCGTTAAGGCAAAATTCAGTCTTAGGAGATTGCCAACGCAAGCCTCTATCAAACGAATACGCAATTTAAATCGACAAGATGGGAAATCATCAAATAACTTTCACTTGTAAAATACTGTATTTCTATTATTTTACATTGAGAAAGCGGACGTATTATAAATAAAACCTGATTGATTTGCATTTGTATTCACAAAACAACAGGTACACGGCAAAAAAGAGTTAGACAGTGAGTTAGCATGACCATTTTGTATATTCAGCCAAGAAATTAGAAGTTCTGAAAAAGTCATATGTTTTGCTATTTTAAAGTTAGAAATGAGATATTTATGTCCAGATCTATAGATTTAGATATAAATATAAAGAAAAAAATGTTTAAAACGTGTACATCTGCGCACGGCGACTAGGATTATTGAATAACTTTGTCTTAATGGTGAAGATGATGAAGGACACACTATTTGTTTACATTCATTAGTTTGTAAGGGGTTCAATGCAGATTTTGATGGGGATCAAAGGGCTGTTCATGTGGTGACAAAATAACTATAATACCCTTCAAATAAATGGAAAAATGAAAAAAAAAAAGAAGAAAAAATGTAATTAATGGCACTCGAACTATTTTGCTTCACATCTATAACAAGCTAACCTAACCACTGTACTATCCTAAAATTTCTATAAAATTGTACGATGCATAATATATTATAGTGAACTCAAATATATGCTCTAATTTATTGATTATGCGCTAGGCAGTACTAGAGTAAACGCGTAACACATAGCGAAATTTTGAACAGAAAAAATTGGTATCTAGCTAATAAATAATTAAGCTGGAAAATAAATAGTGCTCAATAATGGGTGTGAACGTCCAAATCATTCTCTTGAGGTTTAGGGCATGTTCTATACCAACCTACAACATGCTCCGTAACTGAAATACGAACTGTCTTTTTATTATCATTGTAACTAGAGCCATGTCTATGTACAAAATAAAAGGCTTTCGTCTTTTAGGTCTCCGAAAATATATATTTTTGGGATCCCCTAATCTAGAAAATGTGATGTAGCATAATGAACACTTCAAGAAAATACGCGATCAACGATTGAAAAATGAAATATATGACTGATTAATCAGTCGTATAATTAGCAACTGATTTGAAACTTATGCATGACTAATGTGTTTCTACTAAATATCAGCCGCACATTTGCTATCGAAAACAAAAATTGCAAATCAGTTACATATTTACGATTGATTTACAACTATTATGAGACTGATACGCTCAGCCGCACATCATTGACAAATTTACTACTAATGTGTGACTGATACATTAGTGGTAATGCATTTTTTGTATGCGGAATAGCTGTTGGGCTACTATACTCATTCGAACATTTCTTCCTAATATATATATATATATATATATATGTATATATGACTCAATTTTTTATATATTGGTTTTTGTTCGGGTTATTTTCCCGAAAAGTGAACGGTAAGCATAATCTCTCAAAATCAAAAATAGGACTAGGTATAAAAACTGGATTCAAAGAACCGAACCGAAACGAATCTAAAAAGGAAGATTCAGGTCCGGGGTCCAAGTCTTAGTATTTTACCCTATTGGGTACATTTATAAAATACCCGTGGGTATCGGGTCGGTTCCGGTTCTTACCCGGAACCATTTGGCTTACCGATCGGTTCTTGGGTATCCAAAAAATATTTTGGGTATTCGGGTATTTTTTGGGTATACGGGTATTCGAGTCTACATTTGGGTCCGGGTCCTCGGATATTTTGCGGATATACGAGTATTTTTTGGGTATATGGGTATTCAAGTCGATTTGGGTCCAGATCCTCGGATATTTTTTGAGTATACAGGTATTTTTTGGGTATATATGTATTTTTATAGTATTCGGATCTAGGTCTAGGTACGGATCCTCGGATATTTTTCGGGTATATGGGTATATAGGTATTTCTCGATTCTTAAAATTTTGGACCCGAACTGAACCGAATCCGAATGGGCCCGACCCGAACCGAACCGAAAATGCAACGATTCCTAAATGGGTATAAAACTCTCTTCTCAAAAAATTCGAACCCAAAAAAAACTAACCCAAACCAGACCCGAAGACCCAAATGGCCAGACCTATTCAATTATAAAGGAAATGTTTATTATGATTAAAAATACATACCATAATGTCTTTTGAGTTATTGCTGCTTTCGAGATACTATGTCTTTTGTTCATTTCCCGTGGAAAGAAAAATCCGAACATAAATAAAAATCGTATATAAAAATGTTTTCGTACATAATGTTTTGAATGAATGTAGTAGCCCAGCGGATAAAAAATTCCTTCCATGGATATTTTTGATAGATAAAAATTCCAAGTGCTAAACTGCATCATCATCAGTCGCAACTATGTTTAAAATTTAGGGTTTAAGATTGGTCCCACAAAGATTTAGGATAAAAAATTCCTTCCAATCATGTGTTCAAGGATCTATGGAAGGAATTTTTTATCCTAAATCTTTGTGGGACCAATCTTAAACCCTAAATTTTAAACACGGTTGCGACTGAGGATGATTCAGTTTAGCACTTGGGATTTTTATCTATCAAAAAATTCCAAATCATAAATTTACATTGCTAAATGATATTTCTACTTCATATTACCAATTTAGAAGGGACTTTATATGAATTTCTCAAAAATAATTTATATACACATTGAATATTTAAATGAACTTCTTAAAAAAAATGTCTTTTGTATTCAATTTTCTTTTAGCTATTTGTTTCAGTTATTTATATTACTTTTTCTAATAAATTATTACTAATTTCTAAATATTATTTTTATTTTTTAGTCTACGTTGCCAGACCATAGAAGCAATCAGTACAAACTTGGAATTCTTGTTTTGAGGTACCGTTCCTTGAAGAAAAAGAGATTGCTGAGTGGAGATACCCAATCTTTTTAAGCTAAAAAAAAGCTAAAAGCCTACTAAGTTACGAGATGATTTGAACAAAGGAGAGGAGTTACGAACTGAGAGGAAGTAAGTGACCAAGTAATTAAGAAGGAGCAATCAAAGGAATAAATGTAATTGTTGGCAGAAGATTGAGGAGGACGACAAAGATGAGTATAAAATTAGGAGGAGGAGAAAAGAAGAGGGATAGGCGGAGCTCTGCAACTTTATATTAGCTAACATTTTACAAATAAGATCTTTCTTTTCATTCTCGTTTCTAAAACCAATTGTTAATTTCAAATAGAAAACATTTTGGGATTAAAAACTTACACCATCTGTGCGGAATGATATATCTAAGTAACGTGTCCTACCAAAAGTGAAGGATAAGCATAAGGAAAAAGGCATTGACAACTATGAGAGACATCATTGCAACAAGAAGCCTAGGATAATCAGCATTCAACTCAAATGAGTCTGAAGAAGAGCATGCACGATTAGACGCAACAAATGGAACATGAAGACTTGTTCCGACTCTATAGCTTGAAGGAGGCATGACTTATCAACGCAAGACACGAACAATCACATAATGACAAACCTTAGATAGCGCGGCGACAGAGCAAACCTGTCAAAGTGAACAAAGGAACCATGAGCTTTTGACCAAAATTCAACGATAGGAAGAAGAGTTTAGGAAACAACTCGCGGAACTTCGAACTGTTGCACTAGGGACAGAACAATAGGACACAAAAGCTGTTCCACCAGAAGTCCAAGTTCCACTAAACGAGATTCTATGAGGATCAGACCTAGCATTAGTGCAAGACCGATTAAACAACCAGATTGCATGGGCGAATCCATTCACTTAACAACTAAGTGGAGATCCACATCCTTACCTGTGATGACAGAAAGCATATCTCGTAATGCTAGAGAACTGTAAATTCTGAAAGAAAAATTAGCACAAGCTGAAACTATGTGCCAAGGTATACGAAATGAAATGCAAAGCATATAATTTCCAGATCAGAAGATGCCAACCAACCATCAATTAGAGAGTGTTCTAGAATTAACAAACTTCGCGAGATGATGGCAAAAACACAGCAAGATTATGCCAACATGTGTTCTGAATTGCATCGCACAGTGTCAACTGCACCATAAATTAAGAGTGTGATAGAAAAAAATCACCACACTCCATTCAGTAAACGAATATCCAGTGTCAGGATCCGTGACATCAGAAAAATCCAATTTCTGCAATATGCAGGGAACATAGATCATGTGACTCATCTCAAATCATTCTGTTAATTGATTATGTGCTGCTTATCAAGCACACTTGGATGGAGACGAAAGAGATGCAAGCTTTTGTCATTTGTTCTAAAAAAACCTCGTAGTTACAATGATGGTTGGTGCTCCACCTTGGCCAGAGATTCGATCGATATATTCAAGTAACTCGTAGAAGTGTTCCTAAAACATTATTCGATTTTTATTGAAAACCAAACTACAATTGATAGCCTTCTCAATCTTTGTCAAATGAAGTTCGAATCATTGTGTGATTACATTTCTCGTTTCATAGAAATAAAGTCTCAGAGCTTTAATGTAACAGATGAGACGATTTTAATTTCACTTAACAGGGGAATATGACAAGCATCAGCTTTTAGTCTAGATCTGACTATTCGACCTCTGAGCTCGTTAGATGATGCTCTTCATAGAGCAGCAAATTTTATACATTAGGAAGAACGGTGAGCTGAATAAGGACGATGCTTCGAAGAAACAGGACGATGCTTTGAAAAGAAGGAGACGGTGAAAACTCCACCAAATGTGCGGAAACCAGCAAAGTGATCTCCAGCAGAGGAGAATTCAACTCAAGGTCGGCATTCATTCGCAGTAGGAAAATATAACAAGAGTAAGAAGTTGCCGGTGGACACGTCAAATTTTTTTGATTATCATTAAGCTTATGGTCATAACTTGGAGGAGTGAATGGTGGTACAATGGCTTAAAAAAGAAGGAAAATGACAAGACGGGATGAGAAAAGTATGGAGAAATGGATCAGATCCAAAGAAATGGGATTAGAATCAAGCGGGAGAAAAGGACACCGTGGAAGTCAGTAAGGCACAACCCACTCCATCCATTAAGCCGCGAGTTGAGGTTATTATTGGGGGCTCTCATTTTTGTCGTGACTGTATAAATGATATCAAGAGATATCAAAGAAAGGTCGAGACACAACATTCCACCACTGGATCCAGCAAGAGTGTTAGCAATGACCATAAAATAGTCTTTCGAGAAAGTGAAACTTCACATTTAGCTAAGCTCCATGATGACGCATTGGTGGTCGAACTCGATGTAGGGGGAGTGGAGTTGGCAAGGATTCTAGTTGATGCGAGAAGCTCAATTGATCTGCTCTTCTATGACACATTCACAAGAATGGGGCTACAAGATATTGAGCTTGTCCAAGGAAAGACCCCTTTGGTGGGATTCTCAGGGGATATAGCAATATCTCAGGGAATGGTACAGCTTCCACTAGCAGCGGGGGTCAGAAAAATAACAAATTTTGTGGTAGTTGATATGGTAGCTTCTTTCAATGCCATACTGGGACGATCAAGAATTTATGCAATGAAGACAGTTGCGTCAACTTACAACCAATGCATAAAATTTTCGCAAAAGTCAGGAGAAGAAATAATCTACAGCAACCAGGCAGCTCTATTATCGAGAAAATTTTAAGCGAGTACACGATAATGGATTATAGCAATTAAGCGACGTTTGAGCAAAGACAGATAAGTTGGCAGTCGAGCTCGTAAACAAAAACCAAACGTCACACAGACTATCAAAATAGTCCTAGATCCCAAGTACCCCGATAAAAAGGTGAACATATTGGGGCAGACCTCGAACCAGCAATCCGAGAAAAGCTCGAATCCTTTTTTAGAGAAAATATGAGAACATTTTCTTGGTCACCTAAGGATATAGTTGCAATCAGCCTGTCAGTGACATCTCATGAGCTGAATGTGGATCGGGCATGCAAACCAATCAAGCAAAAATAGAGAAAACTGGGTCCAGAAAAAGCCAAGGTAGTCCGGGTTGAAGTAGAAAAGCTATTGAAGATTGGTTCAATAACGGAAATTAAGTACCCTGAATGGTTAGCTAATCCAGTCGTTTTCAAGAAAAAGAATGGAAACTGAAGAGTGTGCGTAGACTTCACTTATTTAAATAAATGATGCCCGAAGGACTGCTACCCACACCCACATATTAACAGGATAATGAGGCAACAGCTGGCCACGAGTTACTATCTTTCATGGATGCATTTTCAAGATATAATCAAATATTGATGCATCTATATGATCAAGAGAAAATGATGTTTCTAACTGAACGAGGAACATAAATATCAGCGACTTGTAAATTTTATGTTTTTCTAGAAAAACTGGGGGACACTATGGAGGTTTAAATCAACGATATGTTGGTAAAATCAGAAAATGCCAAACTTGAAATTAAAAGTAAACTAAGTAAATAGAAATAACAGAGAAATTAAACAAAGAGTAGACAATAGAGTAATAAGTGAATTAAGCGCAGGGTGAGAAAACGGGTTCCTGAGGAGTGAGTATCATGGATCAGAGTGACTCTTAGATCAACTAGGCGCTTGACAACACTCAATAGACCTATTCTCTAGGCAGCGAGAACACAAAACAATGAATCCACTCTCATGGTAGACATACTCAATCAAGCTATTAACAGACCCTATCACCATAGGCGTTTGATAAACTAACCGACTTGAGCGATCAAATCGCTTAGAGCTGATTCACACCTCAGACATTCGATCCCTTGAGCTAAGCGTGTAAATCTTTGAAGTGGTTCAATCTGACGTGCTACCAAACACTTATTGGGTGCTAGAACATCCTAGAATAAGCTTTAATTGATCAGATTGAAACTAGCATGAAAAGCACTAAATCAGATGAGATGTAAGCATTCTTAATTTCAAGTAACCTAGAAAACCTAAGATACACGCCAACATAACTCATCCTCAAGAGCCCTAGGTAACTACTCATAACTCATGAAATCAACACTAAACACGAAAGCAATATTAGATAACATAGATGATACACTCGAATAAAAATTGAAATCAACATTGAATGTAAAACTAAATTGTATAAAAGTAAAACTCGAAATCAAAAAATTTATTCTGAGATTACAAAAGCTAAAGTCAGCTTCGTAAAAAAAAAGTTGTAAAAACTAAGATGTCTCGTTTGAATAGAGACATTAGAAATATATAGTAAACTTGGTACAACCCTACATTGAATTAGGCCTATTAGCAAAGACCAAGAGTGTAGTGGATCTCAACGTCAAGCTTGATCTAAATGCTCAAAAAGGCCCATCACAAAAAAGTTATTGTCCATGGTGTAAACCCACTTGATCTGCAGCAATGTATGTATCCAAAACTCCACGTAATGTCCGAGTGCGCCCCATGCCAAAACAAGCTGGATCCCACTTATGGTGTCTGTAGACTCGACCTCACCAGGGGTGTCTATAGACTCGACCTAATCAAGAGTGTTTGTTGTGATATAGAGATCGACCATGTCTGGGGTGTCTGTCTTGATATGGAGCTCGACCCTATCTGGGGTGTCTGTTCTGTTTTGCTCACTCCTCTGCTCCATTGTGACTCCAAGTGCTGTTGTTTCTAACCCTTAATCTCTACTTGTCCTTAACGCTCCATTTTTGTGCCTCAAATACCTGAAATCTCTTTAAATGCGATATGAGTGCTAATGCAAATGATTGAAGCTATATGAACTCTAAAATGATGAGAATGTATTACATATGCATGCAAAAATGGCTAAATAAGACTCCTAAAATGTGCTAAAAATCATCCATACATATCAACTCCCCCAAACTTATTCTTTGCTTGCCCTCAAGCAAACAGACACGTACAAATTCGAAGAAGAGCTCGCTTAGTGGGGATTCAAAACCAAAGCATGCTGATTTGAATGCTAAACTCAATGTCCTGCTTTGATATTCTAGGCTGCAATACTAAACAAGTCATACTCTGAAAACATTAGTCATGCTAATCACAGTTCAATCTAAGTCAAAGCTCAACCTACAATTGCATTCAAATACACCATTTCTTTTAACATTCAATTCAATCCAAATCATGAATCAAGCTATGCATTTTGTAAGAACTCGTTTGGCTAAGGGATGGTCTAAGAGATTAAAGTTATTTCTTCAATGTACTGGTTCATCAAATCTGCACAAGGATCACTCAGAATGGAATAAGCTTTAACATAAGGCTAAAGGTGAGAACCAATAGATGCATACAGAAACAAGGTCTCATATACCCAGTGCCTACAATTTGAGCTCAAAACTTGTTCATTCTAAAACCCAAAGTCCGATCCTAATTCTACCCTTTTAAATTAGGAAGACTTTTCTTTTTTTCAGCCAAACGCTCAATAAGATCAACTTCAGAAACTTCCTTTGCATTGTTAATCTAAGGATAGGTGTTTCTTAACTCAACTCTTCTAGCGGTTTTGGATCATAAAACATAAACAAGTTCTATTTTTACTTTTAATACACAAGACACTCCAAGCTTTGTCTATATTTTTTTGTTCGTAGAACCCAATTCCGAATTTTAATTTCCCAAAACCTTTTACTAGAACATACATAAGTTTTGTGCTCTTTCTCCCCTTAGATTCTTTAACTCATGCCCTTATTCTTTTCTTCATTCCTTTCATAATCATAGTAAACAAGTATCCCATACCTGTAAACCACCTACGCCTAGTCTGATTCAAAAATCGTGAACCAGATACTACATGAAACTTTGTTCTTACTGGCACTCACCTAACACTTTATACCAAGATTAGACTAAAAGTAGGCCTTACAGTCACATAACAAACAATACAGGATTCGAAAGGAGGTAAGGGTCAATGTGGGAGTCTACTCGAATTAACATGTTAGATGCAGATGGTGAAAGGAAATCCGAGTATTTTTGTGATCAACAAGTTCAAACTCAATGCATAGACTTGATACCTAAGCATTCATTTCAGGTTATCACTTAGCAAGGACTGGCGTCTGACCATAGAAAAATTCAGTAAAGTTATAAAACACAGACTAAACATTCCTAGCATGGTGCAGTCTTACACTTCAGACCAGAAAGCATGCAGCAAACAACATTAACTCATGGCAGTGAATTTAGCAAAAAAACAGCAGACTTGCAAGGTGGAATCATCATTATCCCCAATACAGAACTAGACTCGATCCTAAATAGGTGCAAACTACATGACACTCTATCTTTATAATTTTTATAAAATTTTACCATTTTTTGTGCTTTTCTATGCCTTACATGTATGCATGATCAACACTTATATAAATACATGAAAACAGAAAATAAGAATAAAGAAAACGTGATCAAATATTGTCTAGAATCCTCCCCCAAACTTAAATCACATAGTCTCTTGTGTAGATAAAAGAATAAAAAAGGACCCTAGATCAGCAAACATAATCGAAACATGTAATGATATGTACAAGAGAAGTTAAGCGGGTGTACCTCAATGAAGAGGGGGTTGAGCTCTATTGGTGCTGGTCATGAATATGATGGCGGCGCGACATGAAGAGGCTCGAGTAGATGTCGAGTTTGGTTCGAGTGGTGGTCAGCGGTAGAGCGTGAGATAGGGCTCGAGTGCGATTTGGCAGTGTGGTGGTAATGAGCTCAAGCGTGGCTCGAGTTTGTTGCTAGTCTAGGATAGCGTTGGTGTGTGAACCGTGTGGTTACGCTGTCACAGCTTGAGCTACCACTTTTTTAAGTCTAGAGTCACTTGAACCAGCTTGAGTAGCCACATTTTTCCACCAGATTTAAAACTTTTGCCCCTCCTTTAGCTTGGCTCTGTTCCCATTTACTACCAAAACCACTGATTTAAATCTCACAACATTTGTAATGCCCTGGAAACCAAAGGTTATACCAAAAAGATAAAAGAAAATTTTAAAAGCTTGATTAAAGTATGTACAAGGATACCATGAGATTGCCTCTCAAGTGCTCTTGTTTTAAGTCACTGAGCTTGACTTTTCGCTCCATTTAAACTTGGGGTCATTCAGAGAGAGGAATTGAAATCCCCTCAGATAACATTTTGCCACTGAGATTGACTCATTTGCCAGTGAAGTGAGACTAACTCATTTGCCACTGAAGTGCGATTGATAGCTTTGTAACTAAAGTGAAACTGACATGTTTGCAACTGAAGTGCAATTAGTAACTTTGTAACTAAAGTTCAAGTAATGGTATAGTGATTAAAAGTTAACTGATTGTTTCGCCACTAAATTGCGGGGAAAACGGCCAAAACCTAAGCGAACTTTACGCGCAGTGCCTTTTTATACATGAACTTTTGAGTCTAGCCAAAAACTAAGTTCTTTGACAACAAGTTCCTATTTCATACACAAACTATTTAATTTCGGCAAAATCCTTGATTGACCGTTTGCCTTGTTAGTCAACCGTTAAAACAATCTGATTAGGCTAATAATCATGACACGCGGACGCTGATGTGTTTTAATCTTTTGCTGATGCCAAAACGACGTCATTTTGGGCGAGAATTTTTTTAAAAAAAACAGCGTCGTTTTGGGTGAGACTATGTTTTAAAAAACCCAAACGACGTCGTTTTGGATTTGGGGGAAAAATTGGAAATTAGGGTTCATAAAATTGAGAGGGTTGAGCGTAAACCTCTTCTTCGAAGACCATTTTAGCCGATTTCGAAGACCACTTTGTTTCTTGGCAATTTCGAAATTAGGGTTGTAGAAGGATCAAAAAAGGAGCTAGTAATGAGGTATGAATTCTGTTCTGGGTTTCGATTTTGTGTGTTTGTTTGATGTTCGAGTTCGCGATGTTGGTTTGAGTTCGCGATGTAGTAATGTGTGTTTGGGTTCGCGATGTTGAGACTGGTTTCGTTATAGAATTGACGAGTTGAGACTGGGTTCGCAATGTTGAGTTTGGTTTC
>OVBA01007948.1:0-13472 GCA_900406435.1 Lepidium aucheri | reverse complement strand
ACCACTTACCTCAATGATTTGATAGCTTAGACCGAAAAACCTTGTTATCAGCAAGGTTCCTATCTGGGTCTGCATGTTTAACATCCCGATACAACACCATACTTTTGATCTATCTAAAGCGGTGGGGAGCACTATTGGAGAGGTACTTGAAATTGATCATGATGATAACAAACCAAATTACATGAATACATTAGAGTCAAGGTGGAGTATGATCTAGATAATCCCCTCAAACCACATTGTGCTTTTCGTTTTCCTGGTGGCAAAATGATTACTATACATTTTAAGTTTGAAATGGTGAAGAAATATGCTATTATTGCTTTAGGCTAACCCATGATAAAGTGCACTGTCCGTGGCTAAGTTCGCCCTCATCACCTTCATCGCCACAAAATGATATTACAAAGGAAACATTACAGCACCAATCCATGGATAATAGACACACTTTGTCCAAAGGGAATCCGGATTCGACCCATACAGATGATGACATGAGCAAAATGAACTAGGCAAGTACAAGTACTGGATACCACAAGCTGAGAAATCAGACTCAAGACATCACTCATACCATAAAAGAGGTCCCCCCCCACTAAAGAGCTCATCTCTAGCAACTCACATACACCTTTTAGTTTGTTAACGGGAGACAAACCAGTGGTGGAGTTTGGTTGTAAACATACACCTTTGAAATCACCAAACATGACTGCTTCCTCTATAACACTACAACAATCAGAGAAAAATGAGCAGCGTGTTGTGGCTCCATATGAAGTTACGCGGGACTCACAACACAATGTTCCTTCCATGGATGATAAGGAACCTACGCCTCTGACTAGGAGACCACGACTGAAACATAGATACACCTCTAAAAGACCAAATCCCCCCCCCTCATGATAAACGATGCAAAGCCTGTACTTTCGGAAGCTTCATCCCTCTCCATGGAGTGGTTTCCTTGTCAAACAAGTAGCAAGAAAAAATGGAAGATACAAGAAGATGATGGAGTACTAAAGATTAGGGTGGATGATTCAGTGGAAGGTGTGGTGGCTATCCTTAAGCCACCCAAGGACCACTGAGTATCCTGAGTTGGAGCTATCAAGGACTGAGAAATACCTTGACAGTTCGATATCTCAAGGAAATAAGACAGAACTTATTTCTGGACTATATTTTTTCATGGAAACAAAAAATTCAAGATATTATATTTTACAAATTTAGAAGTGGCAGGGATACCAGAATTACTATATTATTGACCCTATAGGCTTAAGCGGAGGCGTGGCCATATTTTGGAAGATCAAAGAGGATTTAGTGGTCCTCCAAGGTAGCTCTCACACCATTGACACAAAACTTCGTATTGACATGAATTCTACTTTTGTCTCATTTGTATATGGTCACCCGGGGTATCACCTACGACCTCAAGTCTGGAATCACATCAGAAATATAAATAACAACTGAAGTGCGCCTTGGGTACTCATTGGTGATTTTAACGAAATTCAGAGTAACCATGAAAAACAGGGAGGACCTCCTCGCTTACTTTGCACAATGGAGTATTTAAAAAAACTATTAATAGAGTGCGATATGTAGAAATTTCCTAGTACTAGACGGATATTTTCATGGATGGGTCTAAGAAATAACAGTTGGGTTCAGCTCCGCCTGGATAAATCCTTTGGTAATGAATATTTGAGGAGACTATTCCCAAAGACTAATACAAGGTACATGGAGATAATGGGTTCCGATCATAGACCCATTTTCACTACTTTTGTTGCGGATGATTTCACATTCGTTAAAAGATTCTTCTTTGATAAAAGGTGGACTCAGCAGAAAAGTTTTCCTAAACTCATCCTTAAATGTTGAAAATCATCATCAAAAGGGCATAACCCCACTATCTCGGAGCGTATCCGCTCCTTTAAAAGAGGGATTTTAAATTGGAAAATGACTAAACAGCTTAATTCTGCACTACTAATGGACTCCCTCTGCTGGAAGCTTCAACATGAGATCAACAAGACTTATCCCGATCTTGAGGAAATGGCACGGATTAAATCCAAACTTACCCAACAAGCACATAATGAAGAAATTTTCTGGAAACAAAAATCCAAGGAAAATGGCTAGAGGAGGGGGATGCCAACACACAGTTCTTTCATAACAATGTAAACTTCCAAAGAATTCGGAATGTTATAACTGGGCTATAAGACTGTAATTGAAATATGTGTTGCCTAGATGACTCAAAAGGATCCACTGCAACACAATACTTTCAGGAACTATATAATTCATCTAATCAGAGTAATATCAGCGGCCTCACTCAATACATTCAACCTTGAGTTTCGCCGGCCATGAATGACACACTCATGGCTCCAGTTACATCCCAGGAGATCACTGAAGCAATGGTTAGCATCAAACCTGACAGTGCACCAAGATCAGATGGTATGACTGGAAGGATTTTTTTCAACAATATTAGCATATTATAGCCCCCGACATTATTAAGGCACAGTATTGGCATGATCAACAGTACAGTGTAATCCAGAAGGCCTTTGAAAATGGAACCTTCCCACAAGATTGGAACTACATGCATATAAGTCTAATACCAAAAACAGAGTCCTCCAAAAGGATGCAGGACTTCAGACCTATCAGCCTTTGCTCCTTTTTGTACAAAATTATTTCAAAAATTATCACAAGAAGAATTCAAGCACTGCTGCAAAATCTTATATCAGAAACTCAAGGAGCTTTCACACTAGGCAAGCTGATATCTGATAACATTATGATTGCCCATGAAATCGTACACTAACACCTCTGGTAGAAAAGGTAGCTCTAAACTAATGTTTGTTAAGACGGACATTTCCAAAGCTTACGATCGATTGGAATGGGACTTTATTAAGGCAGTTTTATCACAACTAGGTTTTCACAGGAAATGGATACAGATGATCATGCACTGTATTACTATTGTTTTATACTCTGTATTAATCAATGGACAGACTCATGGACTTATCCAACCGAGGAGAAGTATTAGACAAGGAGACCCAATCTCTCTTTATTTATATATTCTCTGTACAGAGGCCCTCACTGCCAAATTAGACTCGCTCAAGGCTCAAGGTTTCCTTTCGGGTGTCCAATTCCATACCACGGGCCCAAGAATAAACCACCTTTTATATGCTGATGACTGCTTATTTATTTTCAAAGCTACTATAGAAGAAGTTGTTGTACTTAAAGAATGCCTATCAGAGTACTCTGCCGCTTATGGTCAGTCCATTAATTTTGGTAAATCGGCAATTACTTTTGGTGGCATTTAGAGAAGACACCAAAAATGATATTAAGGAGATCCTAAATATTAGCTCTACATAAGGTATGGGTACATATCTAGGTCTCCATGACTCCTTCAAAGGCTCCAAAGAAAAAACTCTGAACTTCCTAACCGAAGGTCTTAAACAAAAAACCAAGAACTGGCTCAACAAAACTTTATCCAGTGGGGGTAAGTAAATAATGCTCAAAAAAGTAACCATGGCCCTTCCCGTCTACACAATGTCATGCTTTAAACTGACCAAAAGACATTGTAAAGAACTAACGAGTCTAATGAGAAATTTTTGGTGGAACACTGAATCAGAAAAGAAGAAGATCATGTGGGTAGAATGGGACCAATTATGCAAACCAAAAGCTCATGGTGGATTGGGCTTTCGAGATTCGAAAAAATTCAATAAGGCATTACTAGTGAAACAAGCATGGTGATTACTCTGATACCCAACTTCTCTATTTGCTAGAATGTATAAGTCTATATACTTTATTGAGACCTCATTTTTAGACAGTAACTTGGGTTCTAAGCCATCATATGGTTGGAGGAGTATTCTACAATGGTAAGTGGCTCCTCATGCGAGGAATTATCAAACAGACTGGAAATGGAGCCAATACCCATGTTTGGACAGATAAATGGATTATGGATGGAAAACTGAGAACGCCACTCAGTAGAGAGTCTCTATACAATGTTAGTATCAAAGTGGCAGATTTACTATAACCTCAAGGCTGGGATATGGAATTACTTCACTCTACTTTTCACCCGTCTGAAATCCAAAAAAATTATGAGATACAACCAGCCCTTGACTCTGAGGATGAATGGATTTGGAGTTTCAACAGCTCCAGCTTGTATACAATAAAAAGTGGATACTAGCTCTGCAATAAACTGGACGAGACTGGCTCATTTATATCAACTACATCACTAACGCAGTCAGATTTGACCAATAAATCACTCTGGAAACTCAATGCACCAAATAAAATCAAGATCTTCATGTGGAAAGCTTTGTCTAATGCACTTGCAGTTATAATTGATTATGGCATGTGCAAGTTATGTGAAACACACTTGGAAACGGTTAACCACATGCTTTTCTCCTACCACCCAGCGAAACAAATTTGGAGGTTGGCAAATTTTCCCACGCCAAACCAAGGTTTTCATGATAACTCCCTCGTATTTAATTTCATTCATCTCATCAAGGTCAGTAAAAATCACCTGATACTAGAGGATATAAGGCAGGCTTTCCCTTAGATCCTCTGGTTCATTTGGAAAAACCGTAATACAATAATCTTCTAAGAAACATGACAAAACTTATTATTCATATCCCAAAACTGCATGGAGGAGACCAAATTGTGGTCTCAATTACAACATGATTAGTACATAAATTTTTCTTGCCACACACGATATCCTCAAGAACTCCTGCCCAACAACAATTACAATACAAGACACATAATCTGGTGGAGTACACAATGGAATAAGAACTCAAATTTGCATGGTGAAGCCTTGATAATCAAAAACCTTGAGAATAATAGTTTCATACATGTGAGACGTACACTGCAAGTAACCAAATCAAAATTTGATCTACAACTCATTGGACTACTATGGACATTACAATGCATCAAAGACCATCGTATTGCATTGGCTACAATCAGTTTACCAAGCCCTAGCATACTTCAAGCCACTACCACACCAAATCAATGGCTTCATTTTAATCACACTGTACACCTCATCAAACATCTTCAAGATCAACTTCCAGACGTCTATTACAAATGTGAGTCACTACATAAGCATGCTTTTGTTCTCAAAATTGCTCAAAGTGTGGTTTTGAAGCACGGTTCACACATTACATTAGCAGAGGATTACCACATTGCCTTCCCCTTAAGCCTTAAACCAACCCATATAAGTCTTTATCTCCCTACCTACTAATATTTTTTAGACCCTATTATCTCTTAACCACAAACTATCTCATTCTCATAATTCTTCCCAAACTTTAAGATTACACCTACATTTGAGCTTATTAACCTCTTCTAATCATAGGTTTCCCCATTTATTCCTATATTTATATTAAATCATTACCTCATCTCTCCTCAATCACCATAAAACTTTATATTTCCAACAACTACATTAATTTCTTCTCCCTCACCTACCATATCTCTCCTTCCATCATCAGTATTTCTGAAGGTTTTAATAACCAAATATGCCGTTTAAAACCTCCAACAATTATACTCCCCCAATCCTTTTTCGTCTGCTTGACGTTCCCCTCTATGTTCCCTATATTCCACTCAATACGAAGTTCATCTCACCATTAAATTCAAGGGGTACTTAGTCACTCTAAGATGCATTTTTGGATCGTTAATACCTCACTCTATACTTTATCCTTAATCAGCCCATCAAACTGCTTCCATTGGTTTAGGTTTATCTATATATACACTACTTATTTACATATAAAAATAGCATACACACTAAACCCTTGAGCTTCCTTGGATATTTCGACCCCTAGAGCTAATGATGACTCATATCTAGAACGAATCATTGCATGCTCTATCAACAGCAGCCACGTGGTCGTGCAAGGCAACACACCAATCAACGAAGTTAACCCGTAATCTTCCCCAAAGATCTCATCATGCTAAATCGGCGCTAATGCATAGCCTTTATTATCGTGTATGTTGTGCCCCTCTCCTTGGCTGCCAAGTGGCAATTTACAATGAGTATGTCTCCTCAACATCTAACTATATATTGGGAGATAGCCGTGCAGCTTTAGGATCAAATTCAATCCTTTTCTCTTCAACTTTCTAAGCTGCAAATGGTAGAAAACTTTTGGCTTGCCACTTCACAATTCCACATGGGTAGGAGTGATGAGGAAATCTATTTGCCAAATTACTCATATTGCAATGCCTTGGAGATGAGCCGATGTATCTTGATGGCCAAACCTATTAACCCTCGTATTGAAAACCTAGTGGAGATGGATACACAACTCCCGCGACAATGGAGAATGGAAACGAGTGTCATAGGGAGAATCATTAACCCACACTTTCTGCAGTTTCTTTTCTCTTCTGAAACAGGTCTGATCTCTGTACTCTGACGGCAGGCAATCATGTACAACGGGTGGCTTGTCATCTTGCAACGATGGAACCCACGAGCTCTAGTTGACTTCCTCTCCACAGTCCCTATATGGGTTCAGATTCACGACTTGCCCTTACATTATGCTACACCAATAACTACTCGTTTGATAACGAGATCGCTTGGCAAAGTCCTGGAAGTGGATTGCAACACTATTCTTTTACACGCGCAGAGAAGATAAAGCTAGGATCAACGTCAATTCCTTTGAACACCTCAAGTTTTTCAAGCCCATCCGCCTGCAAAATGGAGAACGAGTGCAAGTTTCTTTCTAATATGAAGCAGTCACCAATTTTTGCATAACATGTCAAAAACTTACTCATGATGCTTCGGTCTACACGTATATCTCTAGGTCGTAGTTTATCTCACTCACATGCCAACAAGCTCAAATGGAAAAGGAGAATCCTCAGCCTCGATGTCACATATTGAACTTCAAGATAATGAAGCACCTGAGGACGCTACAAGCCAACTCCAGCAAGCAAACTACATTGATCAATCTATTGCAAATAGGTTAGATGGCCTCACAGCACTCTCACAAACTCTCCACAACATCATTCAACAAAACGCCCACTTTGAAATCTTCTCGGCAGCTTTCGAGCTTGATTTGGCAACATCGGTATCACAACAAGAAGCAGAGATGTTAATGAACAGAGAAACGAAGCGTAAGAGGTACCCTGACTTTGTTAAAAAACACAACACAAAAGCTCATCGCTCTCTCTAAACATGATATCCGGCAAAACCTTGCTTACACGGCAAGAAATGGTCCTAGTTATTAAGTTAATATCTAGATTTGTTTCTGGTGTCGATCTATTTTCTTTTACTTGTCTTATTATCCCCCTTTTGTAACGGCCAAGCCCACTATGTGGAACTCTAGCTCTAGGTTTGTAAGCCTTGTCCTTTTCCTATGTATTTGTTTTCGTTTGTTGTTAGAATGTAATCATATTGAAGGAAAAAAAACATAAATAGAGAGAAAAAAGGATAATTTTACAAACTTATGTTATCGTATAGACACTGAAAGAATAAATGTTGGTTTCTCACCAAAAATCCGGTCAGAAACAATTAAAAAATAGGTGTTTTTAACTGTTTCAGATTAGATTTGGGTGGTCGCTTTAAAATGATCGCAAATTCAATTCCGTTCAATAACGGTCAGAAATTTATAATCGTTTTTCACTAGTTAGAAGTGGTCAGAAATTTCTCACCGGAAAAATGGTCAGAAATTTCTCACCGGGAAATTGGTCAGAAATTTTTGACCGCTATTGACCGGTTTCATTAGAAAAAATTCAAAATATTATTAATAATTTCGAAAATCAAATATTTAATATTAAAATTACATATTTTGAAACTAAATATACAAATATATTTTTAAAATAATATATTTTACAAAATATAGAAAGTTCCCCCGGCCGGTGCTTGTTACTAGTCGTTGGAGAAGGGACCTCATCGTTTTTCTTCTTTTTTTTTCTCCTCTTTCCTTACCACATCTTCTTCTTCTTCGGTGGCTTTGGGTATTCGGGTACCTGAACCTAATCGGATCAGGTATTTTGGGTTTCAGGTGGTTTAAATTTACCTATATAATACTTGTTTAGGTATTTTTGTGGGTTCGATTTGAGTTCGGATATTAAAGTTTGGGTTCAGGTTAGATTTGGTTCTTATAACATATCCTATTTCGGGTTGGGTATGGTTCGTATTCAGGTACCCAGATTTTTTATTAATCTTCTAATCTAAATAATTAAAAAAAATCAGAAAATTCTTTACAATCATAATTTAGTTAAAACATTTTAACTTTTTGGTTTTTGTTATTATTTAAATTCTAAATTGATTAGTATATTTAGATTTATTGGTATAATTTTGAATATATGTATAATTAAAAATATATATATATAATTAATTTCTTATAAACATATTATATATTTCTGGTATTTTGGGTTTTATTACCCCATCGAGTTCGGGTACCCGTATTCTCATAATCTAAAACCCGTTTGGATATTTCATAAATTTTGTTTTGGTTTGGTTTTGGGTATTTAGGGTCGGATTCGGGTTTTGGAAAATATGCCCATAACTATTCTTCGGTCTACAGAGGTTTGCTCAGGTCATTTTTTGCAGGTTTTGATTTTCTTCAGTGCTATCGCGGCGACTTATCGGCAGAGACTGGAGGAGGCGATGGCGGTTACAGATATAGAGGACAAATTCGTTCAGAGGTTGTTTTAACGCATTCTTACTAGTGAGCCCTCGTATTTTGTGGTGCGCTTGATCCGGTGAGAAGAGCAGCGGCAGCTCTGTGTATCGGTGCTATGATGCCGACGAGAATGTGAGATTCTAATTGTGTTTCCGATGACGTCCTCTTCCTCTAAGCTTCTGAAATAGGTCCTCTGCACTCAAGGACATGTGGTGATCACGTTTTGGACTCCGAAAGGTAGAAATCCCCTACTCTCATTCTCTCTGCTTTATTGCTTCTTTGGGATTCTCCTTCTGGTGTTTAATGTCTCGACAGTTGTCCAACAACTTTTAACTATGGCGACAACACAACAATTGATCTCCGACCTCATCTTTCTCCGGTGACAACTCTCCTTTCTAACCAGTAGCGGCGGGTTGCCTTTTTCAACCAACAAGCGGCCTAGGGTTCTTGGGTGGAGAAGAATTGGGTTCTAGTGGGCTTGAGCAAATTTAGCATCACACCCATTAAAATTAAATTATGGTTTTTTTAATTGTTTTCATTTACTTATCCATGTTTGTTTTGCACAGGTTCCCGAAATAGGTAAAGATATCGCTCTTCTAATTACTAGTTTTATTAATATTGTACCTGCAAAGCGTTAGCCTTCTCTCATTCTTAGGATTTGACAATTTTAAGGGTTAGTTATATAGTTAGTATTGTATGAATTTGTATTCATCTACCATTACCTCATCTGTAACTTCATATGAATAACATTATCGTTGACAAAAAAACAATTATATATATATATATATTAATAAAATGAAAAAGTTAAATATACAATATATATATATATATATATGAAAATATGTATATACTACATAATCAACATGAAAATGTATATATTCTATGAAATGAACATAAAAAAAATTACATATATAATAAAATAAAAAATAACTAAATATACAATATATATATATATATATATGAAAATATGTATATAATATATGTACGTGTGTGGAGGTAGACTTCAAATTCAAAAAGAATCAACATGAAAACATATATATATACACACACAATACACTATATACACAATAATACATCTAGAAGTCTTACAAGATTTGGAGGCTAAGAAAACTTACATGATGAAAAATCAGTTGAGGGTTCAAAAATGGATCGGATTTTGTCAGAGAAAAATGCCTTTCTCTAGAAAATTCTTCGTTGGAGAAGAAAAACAGTTTTTGAGTTTTGAACAGTTTGACCGGAAAACCGGTCGGAACCGGTAGAAAATTTTTTAGGGTTACTTCGTCATATTTTGCGTGGTTCAATTTCTCGCCAATTCCAACGCCTCTTTCTGGTCAGTTTCAGTTAGAAATTACTGATCGAAATTGAATGTTATATTTTATTTATTTTTCAAAAAAATAAAACCGTTCAGTTTCGATCACTAATTTCTGACTAAAATTGACAGGTTTTAATTGTTTTTAATTCTGGTCAGTTCTGATCAAAAATTACTGATCGAAACCGACCGCTTTTAAATTTTTTAATTCTGGTATGTTCTGGTCAAAAGTTACTGAACGAACTTACATGAATTAGAAAAGTAATAACGGTCAATTTTAGTTAGTAGTTTCTGACCAGAACTGTCCGGTTTAATTTTTTTATTCCGGTCAGTTACTGTCAATTTCCATTAGGAATTTTTTGACCAATTTTTTTCGGTCAGAAACCGGCAACATTTCTTGTAGTGTGAGCAGAAGGGAGCGGTAGCCCTGTCCATATCAAGACTCCCGTCTCGTTCCATCTCATTTACGTTTTGAATTTTTCGTGCTTTTTGGGAATGGGTAATTCTAATTTTTTGTACGAGTCCAAAAAATAATATTCAAATGGGCAAAGCAAATGGTCGAGAATAGGTCCAGAAATTCTCTGAATTTTTGTTATGTTTACGTTAACAAAATGTTAAATATATTGAATTCAGATATTAGATATGTTTCAAATAATTAAGATCGAAGTTCATAACAATATTTGACTTAAATTTTCATAACTTTATAATGAATAATAACTATTCAGTATGAATATACTAGTACTTTTGGTAAAAATTGGTAATGTTGGTCATTTAATTACAAATCTTAACACTATAGTTTAGTATTTCTTGTATATTGAACATTAATATATCTTTATACATTATTAGTTTTGTTATATTGATTATATAATAGATAACAATATTCTTTATTTTTTATTACCCGTATTTTCCTAACTATATCCCGTATTTACACCACAATTTTCTGATTTAGTAGGACATTGAGAATAGTTCGAAGAGCAAATTTTGAGTCTCAAAATCATAGTACCGCAACCGATCATAAAATTTTTGTCATATTTTTTAACGAAATTGTTTGAGAAGTAAATCTAATCTCTAGAACAACCTGTTTCTAGCCCGTACCCATTATTCCCCGTCCTGTTTCACGGACTAGAGAGCGGTACATAATATGTCATATTATTAAAATAAGGAAAATAAATCTTGCTGAATATATAAATAATTCAATACATAAATAACCTTATCTAGGATATATATACAGTAAATGTTGAATTTTATGAGAAATTATCAAAAATGACTCATCAAATCAATTTGAATGCAAAAATAGACCATTTTTGTTTTGATTTCCAAAACTAACCCACAAAGGTAGAGAAGTTATTGTTTTACCCTTAATGACCAAACAAAAAAACTGATAACAGAATTACTTTTATACCCATCGGCGAGTTTGAAGACTTCACTTGAAGTCTCATCATTCAAATCAGGAGACTTCACTTGAAGTCTCCACATTAATTATGCAAATATAATTATAATTAAAATACTAATCATTGTAATATGCTTATAATTTTGATTACAAAATATAATAATAACCATATATTAAGTATTAAAAATAAAATATTGCATAAAACATGATCAATTAAGATCTACAAGATCAAACCACAAAGTCCATAAACAAACTATGTCATGGTTTAGGGTTTAGGGTTTAGGGTTTCATGGTAATATATGATAATCATGTGGGATTTACAAAGTTGATTAGATTGCACTTATATTCAAGAGTATATGATTGTTCATACTTATTATTTTTAAATAGTATTATAAATAGAGTTAAAATTTAGGCTTTAGGGTTTATCGTTTAGGGTTTAGGGTTCAGGGTTTAGGGGTTCAAGGAGACTTCACCCAAAGTCTCCCAAAAATAAGGAGACTTCGAGTGAAGTCTCCGTATGTGGAGACTTCATGTGAAGTCTTCTTTTACGGATACTTCATGAAGTCTCGAATTTCAAATCCTTGAAATCGTAACCCTAAAATAACCTTTTGACCAGAATAAACCAAAATTTGACTGGAATAAACCAAAATTTTGACCTACATATAAAAGATATTGACCATTCCTCTTCCATTCTCTTCTCTTCTCTCCCGTTCTCTCTCTTTCTCTCCCGCACTCGCTCTCCCCAAAACCTAGCAGACAAAAACTCCTCGCCGCCGCTGCCGCCGCTGTTCTCCCATTTTCTACGAGAGTACTCTCCTTGTCGTCTTTATCTCTTCATTTTCTTCTTCATCTCTTCTACTCTCTTGCTAATCCTCTGTTTTTCTCCATCTGCTTTTTAGGTCCACCTAATCGAAAAGCCGCCATTGCCGCTGTCTAGAAGGGTAATTCATCATCTTCTATATCTTCTCATACCTTCGTCTTCTTTTTCTTTATCTTTTCTCCTCTATTTTCTTATTCTCTCTTCTTTTTTTCGCTTATCTCTGGATGCATGACTTACTGTCACCATATTCAAGGTTGTTCCTCCACCGTCAATGTCCAACTCTGCGTGTCTGTCGGCGGAGAAGTCCAAACAAGGTTGTATGTTTTTTTTATTTCTTTCAAATTTTTGTTAACCGTTTGATGCATGTACTTCTGGTGGAGAATCCTAAGGAGACTGCTCTCGAAGTCTCCTCGTATAGACTCCTAAGGAGACTACTCCGGAAGTCTCTTGGGTGAGACTCCTAAGGAGACTACCTGAGAAGTCTCCTATTCGAGGCTCCCGTTGGAGACATCTTGAGGAGACTCCTAAGGAGACTACTTGAGAAGTCTCCTGTTGGAGAATTCTCTGGAGGAGACTCCTAAGGAAACTACTCGGGAAGTCTCCTAGTGAGACTCATAAGGAGACTACTCAAGAAGTCTCCTAGGTGAGACTCCTAAGGAGACTACTCAAAAAGTCTCCTAGTTTAGACTCACTCCTGTTGTAGACTTCTAGAAGTCTCCGGTATGAGACTCCTGTTTGAGACTTCCAGAAGTCTCCAATATGAGTCTCCTGTTGGAGACTTCAGAGGTCTCCTGGTTGAGACTCTTGGTGGAGACTACTCGAGAAGTCTCCTTGTTGTGACTCCTGTTGGAGACTTCTCTGGAGGAGTTGTTACTTGATTGTTTTTTTGAGAGCTAACTTTGTTTTGGTGACCTTTGCAGTTACTACAGTGGAAAGGCCAGTATTTCCACGTAGGTTTTTCACGCCTGGTTGTGAACCTCGACCAACCAAAAGCATCAAGTATTTCAGTGGAGACACCAAGCTTATTAATGTGCTAATAGACGCATTGACATAGGATGGACGGGTGGAGCTCTATAGTTCAAGGCTTGGTGTGTTCTTGAACTTTCATGAGTTGGACTTTGGTTGGGCTTCAAGACTTGTTCATCACTTGCTCACCTTTTAGCTGGAGTGTAGGAAACCGTGTGAGCTGTGGTTCTGATTGGTGTGAATCCAATCAGATTCTCACTCATTGAGTTTGAGATGCTTACTGGGCTTAATTGTGCATATGTGGAGGATCTGGAGTCACCCACAGTTGATGCCACTGATGAGATGCGGTGATTTTGGGAGCTGCTTGGAGTGCCATAAGATCAAGGTCAGAGCTATGATCAGTTGGTTGCTGCCACTGAACGTTGTGGAGAGTGGACCCGT
>OVBA01007947.1:0-13474 GCA_900406435.1 Lepidium aucheri | reverse complement strand
AGCTGCCCGAAAAAAATATAAACCGAGTAAGTGGTAAAGGTGAAGCGGCTGAGAGGATACGTAAACCCGTAGCCTTCCACGTCCATGTATATCCGCTAACTTACTCCATATGCGGGTTGGTGGAGCAACTTGGGAAGATGCGTAAACTTGCAGCTTCTCATGTTTGTGTAAGCCAACTTCGGAAAAGCCAAAAAGGCACATAAAAAAAAAAAAGAAAAGAAAAGAAAAGAAAAGAAAAGAAAAAAAAAGAAAAGAAAAAAAAAGAAAAGAAAAAAAAAGAAAAAAAAAGAAAAAAAAAGAGAATGAATAAAACGAGCAGCAAAATTTTAATGAGAGGAAACCATTTAAAGTTGAAAAATGATCATACTAAGCTTAGAGAAGTCGAAACATGTAATCTTGATCTCTATTCTCTTTTGAGGGCTGCAGCAAAAAGAAATAAGGAATTAGGCTTGTACCTTTAGAGACCAGCTTAGGTGATAGGAATCCATAGGTTGTATGCTATGTTCGAGGATGATTACTTAACAATTTCCAAAGTGATAGAGCCCACATGTGGATTATGGGTTAGCCTAGCCAAGCCGATTGTTAGACAAATTTACCCCATTTGTGTGTTCAGTTTTTCCGTCTTAGGTCATTGCACTTGCTTGAGGCCAAGCAAGATCTAAGTTTGGGGGAGCTGATGAGTGTGATTTTTAACGGTTTTAGAGCTCTATTTTAGGTTGTTTTGCGTCCGACTAGCTAGGTTTTCCATGCATTTCGGTCCATTTAGGTTAGTTTTGCACTTTTTGCCTTTGCATTTGGAGTTTTGGAGTTTTTTCAGGAAAATGAGCAAAAAGGAGCTTAAATTGGAGCTAAAGTTATCGGAATCAGCTGCTAAGGAAAAAGAGTTGCTCAGATTCGGATCGGTGCCTCGTGGTTCGCAGGGTGAGGATTGCTCGGTTCGCTAACGGAAGGAAACCTCAGTCGACAGCCTCAACCTATCTACCGCGAGGGAGAACCAACTTATCACACTCAGACCATTCCACTCGACCTCTGCCTGCAAGGACAGAGTAAAGACCACTCCTCGGTGTTTAAGATCGCCAAGGGATAGCGAGGAGAAGATTTATAGTTAACCGACTTAGGTCGGTTTGACCATTAGGGTTATGCAAATGACCCTATAAATACCATTTAATCATCATTTTATAGAATCATCTGATGCTTTAGCAAAGAAACTCTCTCTATTTTCGTTGTTGCTTTCTTTTGTTAAGGTACTTTGTCAAATCCGATTTAAGTTTAATGCATTAAGTTTATTTGATCTTCATCTTTACTTTCTGTTGTTTATTTTCTTATTACTGTTTATGTTTATGGTGATGAAATCTCCTTTGATCCTCCGCTCTCAAATTNTTGTTGAATCTAATTTAAGTTTAATGCATTAAGTTTATTTAATCTTCATCTTTACTTTCTGGTGTTTAGTTTCTTATTGTTGTTTATGTTTATGAAGATGAAATCTCCTCTGATCCTCCACTCTCAAATCATGAGAAGTGAGTAGATCCTTGTGGATCTCGAGGATAGGGAGAACGGAGGTGAAATCTCCGATCCACTCGCCTAGCAAACATGGATCTGATCCGGTCTCTTCTCATATGACCGAGCTTAAGGCCGATCTCTCCCTGATCAAGAGAGATCTGATTTTGGCCGAAACTTAAAGCTAGCGCTAAGGAGATCGGAGACCAAGTGTCATATAAGAGATGGTTTGATCCACCGAAGAGAGATCTAGCATGTGGATCAGTCATTAGATGTATTGGGCTGGACTTTAAGCTTTTGATCCGGCATGATCGCGGCTAGCATCGTAATGGATCAGCCAGATCAGAAAGGGGTCTTCACCATGAGAATGGGTGGATCTAGCTTGTCCCGGTCTAGAGGTCACTATATATAGCTTGGCGAGGTTGGATCGGCGAGTTTACCGCCCATCAATCACCTCCTATCCTCTAGATTCATGTTTATTATCCTAGATTTATCTATTGTCATTATCTTGCTCTGTTTTGTGATCGTTTCTCTATCTTTGAATGTTTTATTTTGTTTTTATTTTGTCTCGTAGTTTATTTTGTCCTTTGTGCTAATTTGAGAGCTCACTAGAAATATAGCCTATCTTTGTGACAGATTGATAGGTTGTCTGGATTAGAATCTAGTATTAGATAAGTTGCTTACAAGTAATCACTGAGTATTGGTTCGACAAACCCATTTACTTACCACTATGCTTCAATGATTTGATTCCATATGTGAAGAATCTTGTTATCATTCACCAAGGCGATGATCCGCCCATAAACTTTCCAAAACGGCTATTTACCAATCAAGAGCATTCACAATGGTTACTTAACTTAACTTATCAAGATTTGGCCATCGTCAAGATCATTCCCACATAACAAGTTCGGATGCCTTAGTCCTAAGTGAATGCAACCTAAAGACAAATCTAAATGAATGCAACTATATGATCACTCTATTTTCTTAGGTTTCATTTTCAAAAAATTTCAAATTTTTATGGTTTTTCTATGCCTTAAGTGCCATGAAATGCAACAAACAAATGCACAAAGAAAAATCTAACCGGATTTTTACAAAATAAGTGATATGGATGAAAGACAAACTAAGATCACAAAACACAAGGTTAGTAACTCCTAGGACCCTCCCCCAAACTTAAATCACACAGTCCCTTGTGTGTATGAAAGCTTAGAAGAGAACCCTAGGTCAACAAGGCTAATTATGGAATACGGTATATATAATGAAAGGAGCGGAGTGGTACCTTTTGGAGCCTTATGCAAGGCTTTTGGATGCATTATGATGTCCCTCTTAGTGAGGCCTTGCAGTTCCAGGGCCGAGGCACCTTATCTAAAGACTAGATACCATTCCTCACGTGTGCTCCTTGTGGTTCATTATCTCTTGGTGGCACGAGAAGGTCCATGAGTTATACACAAGGCAGAAGTTGAACACTCCTCGCACCCCACCCTCGCTTGTCAGCTGCGAGGGCTGTTGTTTTTAGCCAAAATGTCCTCTCCTTGTGGTTAACATGCAAGGGCCATATGCGAGGCCAAAACTTGGCTCGTTAATGGTCCTATTTCCACCTAAAACTAAGACAACCATGCCACACTCCAAGCATAAAGAAAAATAAAATTGTTCCAAATACTAAACATAAGGACCAAAGTACTTAAAGCAAATAAAAAGTTTTTAAAAGTAAAGGGATAGACATGGAACTTCCTCCCAAGTGAGCTTGTTTATAGTCTCAAGCTTGACTCATCACACCTAGTTGGCTTAGGGTGGTTTAGAAAGGATTGGAGTCCCCTCAATAATTTTTCCAACAACTATAAAGAGCTTGAATTACTGTCCATTGTTTGGAAGGTCCTCTCCTTTCTTGGTAACCAAAGTAATGNTTTAGAAAATGGCTTGGTACGCTTGCAGCTCTTTACTTTATACTCCATTGCACCATCTACAACTCTGATTGGTTGCAAGATTATATCAGATCCGGAACCCAAAGGTGGAGGGTTGTTCAGCTCCTTAGGAGGCAGATTTGCTATCTCATTGCAACAAAACATGGCTCTAAGGCTTTCCCTATCAACAACCTCCTCAAATATTGGTATTTTTCTACAGTAATCACTGGCCTTGCCGCTCTTAACCATTAGAACCTGAGGGGGTTTAAAGGGTTTAGTATGCAACTTGCTTGGATCCTTTGGAGCTGCAGATCTTTGGGCAGTCGTAGGATGGCCTCGGCCATGTGTATACCGAGGTGGAGTTTCGAGGCTAGCTATTGGAGACAAGTTGAGCATTTTTTTCTCCCCCTTTCATGAATCACACTGTCCTCAGTGTTAGCAACCATCCCAACTCGTGGAGGAAGCTCTTTGTCATTCCCAAAGGTGGCATGTTGGGCAGTGTACTCTTTCAGTAAACTACCCTTCCTCTCTTTAACCATGCAGTCCTTAACATCATCATTTGCAGCTCGGATCGTCGACTGTCCTCGCGGTATTGGGCTATGAGGGGAACGGACGAGGAGCTGGGCAGAATGCAGAGCAGGTAGAGGATTTGCTTTCATTTGTTAGACTTGCTGAAGTCTTGCGTTGAGGCTCTCAAGCTTCAGATATGTGATATCAATTTGATCATAAATTTCAGCAAATTTCCGTGTGAGTTCAGCAGCTTCTGCTTGTTGTCCCCTCTTTATGGCATGTAGCATACCCATTATTCCCTCGGATGGAAGTGTAGTATCCATGTTGAGTTGTTGAGTTTAGGGACGAAAAGTTGCCTAACCTCAAGGCTAGATAGCGAGTATAGACGTTGAGTTTAACTTGTTTATGTGCTACCCTCGCGTTTGGCCCTCGAGGAGTACCTGTGAGGCCTGCAAATACAGAGGAATGTGAAGTTTCCTGAACTCGGGGCTTGATGGCGAGTACAGACATTGAGTTCAGGTTGTTTGTGGTGCCCTCGGGTTCGGCTGGCGAGGGATACCTGCGAGGTTTGCAAGGACAGAAACAACGACTTGTCAATAGGGTTGGAGCTTGGTCCCTATGGATCAAAGCTGAGTGAAACACAGACGAGGTATAATATCAATGACACTAAACCTGATCCTAAGACTAGCAAACTATAAATTGGAACAAGCAAAAACTGATTTGGCAACAACGCCAATTTGATAACAAGGTTTTTGGGTCCTTAAGATCAAATCATTGAAGCATAGAGTAAGTAATGGAAATTGTCGAACCAATACTCAGAAGTTGCTTGTAATCAACCGATCTACTACTAGTTCCTAGTCCAAGCAACCTATCAATCTGTCACAAAGATAGGCTATGTTATGTAATGAGCTTGCAATCTAGCTAATAGGAAAAAATAGACTAGAGGACAAAATAAAAACAGAATCTAACAATCCAAAACCGAGAATTGCATCAAAAACAGAGTAATTAAATGGAAATAGATGAAATCAAGGTTAATAGCATAGATCTAAAGGATAGGGAGGGTTTGATCGGCGGTAAACTCGCCGATCCGACCTCATTGAGCTAAATAGAGCGATCCCTAGATCGGGACAAGCCTAGATCAACCCATTCTCATGGTAAAGACCCCTAACTAATCCGGTTGATCCATTACGGCGCTAGCCACGATCATACCAAATCAGAAGCTTAAAGTTCAGCCCAATACATCTAATAGCCGACCCACATGCTAGACCTCTCCTTGGTGGATTAAACCATCACTCACATGGCACTTGGTCTCCAATTCCTTTGGTGCTAGCCTTAGGTCATGGCCCAAATCAGGTCTCTCTTGATCAGGGAGAGATGAGCCTTAACCCTAGCCATGTGAGAAGAGATCGGAGTTAGATCATGTTTGCACGGTGAAGGAATCAGTTGATTCACCTCCGATCTCCCTATCCTCGAGATCCACAAGGATCTACTCACATCTCATGGCTTGAGAGTGGAGGATCAGATGAGATCTCATTTGCATAATCATAAAGAAAAATAAAGTAAAGAGCAGAAAGTAAAGAAGAAGATCAATCTAAAATCATTCCATTCAAATCAAAGCATAAACATCAATGTACCTTAATCATAACATAAATGAAAGCAAAACAAAATAGAAAGAGTTTTTTCGGCTAAACAACGGATAAAATGATAAGATAGTGATTAAGAGGTATTTATAGGGTCATTTGCATAACCCTACGTCAAACCGACCTAAGTCGGTCAACCAGGAATCTTGCCCTCAAAGGCCTTGCGCGAGCTTGGGCACCGAGGAGTGGTTCTAATCTTGGTCCTCGGGGTAGAAGGTCGAGGCTTGGCTACAAGGTGAGATCTTCTCGACAAGGGTGAAGTCTTTATGTCATCCTCGAGGTCTACACACGAGGCAATAGTGCGAGGCAAGGTTCTTCAGTCAGTCCTCACCCTTGGTAGTGCGAGGCTGAGGTGCGAGGGAGTCTAAACTTTGGCTTCTANAACATGAAAATTACCCTAAACGGACTCTAGAATGATGCAAATGCTATGATATGGATGGAAAATGACTCTAAGAATGGTCCTAAAAAGCGTTAAAATCCAGACATATCAACCATTAAGAAACACGATTTAGAAGATTAAACGAAGAAAAAACATGATTTTTCAAAAACAGATTTTAAATCTGTTTGAAAATCATCAAAGACTTAAGGTATCCCTTTCTTTTGAAATGGCTGAGACTTGGAGTTGATATGATGCTTGAATAAGAGATTCCAGCAACATTCATTTTCCTCATTGTCTCAAAGGGTCTCGTTTTTAGAAGGAAGAACCACACTTTTGTACAAGAGCAAAAGCGGTTTGAAAACATTTTTGGAAAAACGATTTTCACACAATAAGAACACCAAGAACATGAGATTCATAGATCTTTCTCTGATACCATGTTAGAATTTTCGGAATATAAGTAAAGAAAATGAGAGATTTGGAGAATAGGGATTGAGAGACTTAGTAACTGAGAGATTGAGAGATTTAGTGACCAAGAATGAGAGATTTTTTAAGAGAGATTTGGAATATTTTGGCCATAAGGCCGAGAGAGAGAATAGTGAAGAAGTTAATTTTGTTTCTTTTTTGAGTTTTTGGTTTACAAAGGTTGTCTATTTATAGACATATAACAAGGAGAATAACAATTCAAATCTGGCCATACACAAAGGAATGATGGAGCCTGTGTGTTGGGATGGGAGAAAGGTGAAAGCGACATCACTCTCTCCTTGGTCTTGCCGAAATGACATGTGTCTTCTTCATCTCCAACGGTCGGATTTGCCTTTAGAAGAGAAGTGCTTCCAACGGTCATGAGGTGCTTCTAGATGGTCTTTATGTTGACTGTTCTAGCTTAGCAGTGAATTGACTTGTGTGGAATTATCTTTAAGTTTGTTCACATCTTGTACAAAACTCACAAAACCTTCTTGGTTATGCACTCTTTGTAAAAATATCACGAAACCCCTTTTCTTGATTGTAGACTCCTTTGAACCATCCCCGAGTCTGTTTCGTGTTTGTTCATTTCTTGTACAAACCCCGGAAATAATCATTTTGATTATTGTACAAAATTTGTACAAACTAACACTCTCTTCTTCCTTTTCAGGCTCTCTTTGATCTTGAGCCACGAGCTGTTCTTAACTGGTTCTTGTTTAGTTGGTACCAGCAGAGACTTATTTACTTCACCGAACACCACATTAATGGATTCCATAACAATCCTTGACCGTTTCTTTTAGACTCTAAATGACATGTTGTTTGTAGCATATCCCAAGAATATCCCTTCATCACTCCTTAAATTGAACTTCCTCAAATGATCCTTCGCATTGAGTATGTAGAGCACACACTCGAACACCCAAAAATAGCTTAAGTTAGGTGTTCTTTTCCATATTTTTTAGGGAGTCATTCTTGTACTAGGTTTGATATAAGCCTTGTTTATCACATAGCATGTTGTGTTGACTGCTTCAGCCCAGAACCAAGTTGGTACATCATTTCTATGTAGCATATCACTTAAGTGGTTCTGTTTTTATGCTCCACAACCCCGTTATGCTGAGGAGTCCTTGAGGCAAAAAACTAACGATGAATCTCTTGTGGTTGACAGACATTCTCAAAGCTGTGATTTTGGAATTCACCTCCAAGGTCACTTCTGATCTGTACAATACTTTCTTTTTCAGTCCACAGTTGTAATGCCAGTATCCTAATACTCTCTAATGTATCAAATTTTTCCCTTAAAAATCTGACCCATGTGAACCTTGAGTAATCATCCACCAGTACAAAAATGTATCTCTTGCCATTGAGACTCTATGTCTAAACTGACCCCATTAGGTCTAGATGAATCAGCTCGAGAACTTTCATCAAAGTCACTTCTAGTACTCTCTTGTGTTGAAACTTAATATGTTTTCTTTTGTTACGCCATTCACATACAGCTAGATCCTTTTCTTTTGTTGACCCTTGGACATTCATGTTTTTCATCCGCATGTGTCACAAAGACTCAAATACTGAGACACAAGTTTCAGATTTTTTCCACTTGTAACAGTTGTTTCTGGTGCGAGTACTAGTTACCATTGTATTACCATCCAAGTTAAGTGCTCCGCAACTTGTCTTTGTGAAACTGACATCTATCATTGTCACATAATTAGCTTATGTTGGTCAGATTAACCATTAGTCCATCTATATAGTACATACCTAAGAGAGTTGGGAAGTCTGGACCATATGTATCACCTCTGCCTCTTACCTTTCTTTTGCTTCCACCTCCAAAAGTGACTTTAGGTCCAATTAATTTAAAGTAGTTTGATAGTGTTGGCTGACAACCTGTCATGTGTTGAGAGCAACCACTGTCAAAATATCAAGGATCCTTTTCATGTCCCTCTGAAGAAGTGTAGGAGACATTTGCATGATATCAGTGCTTCATCCTTCAAATATACCAATTTTGTATCCACCACTTTGATCTTCCAGTTCATCAAACATCTTGATGTAACGCATATTCATAATCTTTGAGGCTATATTTCCATACAAATACTCATGAATTGAGAAGGTTCAAGGTGACAACTATTGAGTTCCCACATAATTTGTAGTCTTCTTTGAAGCTTGTAACATGTACTTCGAACATGACCTAACTTGTTACCGTACCCGCAGCCATAAGATCTCTGTGTTGAGTAATTTCTTTGTGATTTCTCATATGTGTTTCGTCATAGTCTAGCGTATTACTGTGATTTCCATTGACATGTCCTGCTTGATTTCCAACTAAATTCTCTAAATTGGTCCCACTTCTTTTTACAAGGATGACTATCTTTAGAGGACCCACTTCTTTGACTCATCTTGTCTGATAACCCAGACCAATTTGTTGTTTTCCAACAATACCTAAACCCAGAATTTCATCAAGATTCTTAGTCCCATTGTTCAACATCCTATTTTTTTCTCTCGGTCCCTTAACTGATTTTATAGAAGTGTTGCCTTCTCTCTCTCCTGCTCACACCTTCTTTGCCACAAAAGTACAAGATTCTCATTAACATTAAAAGGATCAAGAGGTAAGTTACTGACCAATTTTTAATGCTCTACAGATTCTAATGCAGCAACACGAGCTTCTAGAGCAAGTCTCTCACTTATCAGCAACAGTTTGTCTTCACTAATTCTGACCTAGTTGTTATGCAGCTTGCAGTAGTCTTCTTTAATGTATACCTCACTGTCTTCCTCAGAGTCAATGTTACAGCTCAGATGTATCAACTCTTCTCTGGTGGCAAACACTACATAGTTAAGAATATCTTCTCCATCTTGCTCCTCGTCCTCGGACTCATTCTCACTCAGGTTGCTGACAAAGGCTTTACCTTTTCGCTTGCTGAGACAGTGCATCTTAGTGTGCCCTATTCCTTTGCATTCAAACCACTTTAGTTCTTTACGTTTTGCCAACGAACACTTTGACTTGAACCATACTCATGACACACCAAATCTCGCTCTCCACTACTCCTTTTTCCTTCAGATCATGTAGAAGGATTTCTGTCTCCTTTAGTGTGGTCCCAACATTCAGCTCCCTTGTACTGGTTGTGTTTTAACACACTTTAAGGTTTTACCAAAATTCATGGCTATCAATATCATATTTTTCTTTTTCTGTAATTGATAACACGAGTTTTAACCCTATATCCTACTGCAAGTGCACAACAAACGAAATAGTATTTAGGGATCGAATCCACGATGACCAATTCTCACACTAACGATTGTATTATTTAACTAGAGCTAAGAAGAAAAATATTTTGATTGGAATCGATTGTAACTAAGGAATGTAATGTAAAACAATAACTAAAGACATCAAGCTTAGGGAATTCATAAGGAAATCAAAGGTTAGAATGAGGAATCTATTTAGGTAAGTTCAATTCCGTTCTCGACTCAGAAATAACGATTGACTAACCTACTCTCACAGTGATATCCACTATGGTTAGATTATAGGGATCCTAACTCTCGTTGGTTCTAGAAATCTAACCACGCAATATTAACGGTTCCAAAGTGTCCACAACCCAACCTAACATCAACTCTCGTTGGCAATGAAGGGTATTGCTTACCTAGAAAGGTTCTAGTTCTTATTAAACTTCTAGGATAATAAGCAACCTAAGATCATAGATTAGTTAGTCACTCTAACCTAAGCATTTACCATGTTTCTAGGCTGAGAATCCATATTAAAAACCTATTTGTTCCTCGCCCTTATGTCCCTTAAGATCCTTTAAATACCATAAACTCGACTATGAACTACTCAGACATGGAAATAAAGAACAAGCAAGCAATTGTACAGAAATTCATTGAAAACTCAAAATAGATAGAATAGAGGTTTAGGAATACTTCTCCAATGGTGTAGAGATCCGAAATCTTCTCCTCTATGTTACAACAAACGTCTATAACTTTTCTAATCTGAAACACCTCTCTAAAAACATGTTTTTGACCTAATATATAGAGTAAACCGAACTGGTACAAAAATAAGGAAATCTAGTTTTCGCTTCGCAGGGTCATTGATCGATCAATCCTTCAGCTGCTCGATCGATCAATGTTTCTTTATTCAATCGTGAAGCTTCCAAATCATGCAAAGGATCGTGCGCAACTTCTTTTTAAATAGCTCAATCGATCTCTGAGTGCTCGGTCGTGTAGTGGATTGTGCGCACAATATAGATGGATGGAGGTCGATCGTGTCAAGCATGAGAAGTCAATCAATGGATTGAGTGTACTTTTCTTCTTTAAAGTTGTGATCGATCGATCTTGGTGTTGATCTATCGATCCTTTATCTCGTAGTGGAAAAATCCAAAGTTAATCTCCAATCTTGCTCAGCATGTAGAATCCAAAGTATCCTTGCATTTTGTACCTATAAGGACTCTTAAAACACAACAAAGACTAAAGAAAACATATGAATTAGTAAGCTATAAGTCGGTATAAACTAGATATATCAGTAACAAATCTTCTTGTTTAGTCTCATCAACAAAAGCTACTCCTCTTCCTGTCTTCATGAAGTTGGTAAAAACTGATTTACATCATGTCATGTGCCTAGAGCAACCATTGTGAAAGTGCCATTAGTCTTCCTCAACTATGTAATTGAAATATGTTCTACATTCGCCTGGAGCACACCAAACTGACTTGCTAATGAATGATTTATACCTCTAACCACTGTGTAGCTCGTTTCTCCAACAACTTACCATATCTTATATCTTTTATCTCTTGAGTGAGAACACCATAAAGCTCCTCCTTGGAAATCCAAACATGCGAGAACTTTGTTGGTTCAGGATAACATTTGTTAAACTGGTAGAGTACACAGAGTCGTTTCACAACTCTGTAACATGAGACCATATTGTAATTGTGCTTGTTACAATAGCTACACCGACGTGGTCTCCATCGTGTGTAACACCAAAAGTTTTTCCTGATAAAATATCCCATTTAGACTGTACTGAACTTCTAGATGACCCCACTACTTCATACATGTTGATTTCCTATTCCACAGACCCACTACTCCTAACAAATTTGATGTCTTGTTACATTAAGTTAACTTGAGAGTTGTTATCTTGATATCCCAGTCCATAGTGTTGGGTTCCAGACCGTCCCATACCCGAGATTTCATCAAGATTATTTGTTCCATTGTTGAGCATTATGATCTATTTCAATTTGTCACTCAACTCTTTTTCCAAGAACATTGCATTTTCTCTCTCTCTTGTTCATCCTTGTTTCGACAAAGATCTACAGGACTCTCAACCATATACTCACAGTTGTAGGTGCTTCCTCCTTCGAATGTTTTTCTTTATGCGTTGCTTCAAGTGTCTTTACTATAGCTTATAGAGTTAGCTTCTCCTTAGTAAGCTGAAGCTTGTCCTCACTAGTGTTTACCAAATTTATTATACATTCTACAGTACTCCTCTTTAAGGTCGGCATCACCATCTTCATCTGAGTCTCAGTCACACTCAACTGCAACATTTTCTATTCTACCACTAAGACAGACGAAGTCCAATAACTCATCTTCCTCTTTTGTCTACTTAACGAAGTCTTGTTTAGTACCAGCTTCAAATAAATACTTTGGGAGTGTTTCAAATTCTCTTTAACGCCTTCCATGTCTTCAGACTTGTTCTGCATTCGTACCTCGGGATCTTCGACTTGTTTGAGATATGAGCCTCATGTTGGTTGAGCTGCTCTAATACCAATTGAAAGTACCAGAATGGAGACACATTGTAACACATAAACTAACACAACAAAGGGACTATTATAGAGCAATACAAATACAGAAAGATGGATTGTTGTAGAATAACAACTACAAAAGAAAGAGACACACATAGATATTTTGAACTTTTGTATTAAGAATCATTTAAACAATGTACAGTCTTATTTATTCATATTTACACATAACAACAACTTTGTTTGTGACTAACCAAATCCTAACTACCTACAACTCACACAACACTACAACCTTGGCTATTGCCACCCTCTCTGAACTCACTACCTCACACAACACTACAGGCTTGTAGTTGTTGTAACTATTTTTGAACTCACTAGCTCACACAACACTATAGACTTGTAGCTATTGTAACACACTCGTTTTCACTCACCAAGCTCACACTCAAAACTTGGAACTCTTAATTTTTTTTTCCAAAATTCCAACGTTTCTTTAGTTGCTGAGAACTCCTTATGTATCCTCAGCACTTCTAGGACTTCCCTTTGGTCTTTGGAACATTTTCAAAATCATCTGCTGCTCCACACTGTCGCAATAACTTTTTACGTTCTGCATCCTGCAGAATCTTCTGAGTTGACCCTCCTACTTCCCTCCTGTTCCACTAGTGTATAATGAATCTGGGTTGGGTCAGCCTTTACTTTCATTCTGCAGCCATTTCACTTTTATCCCTTTTGGTGCTAAGTCCCTTTGTTGTTCCACACTGTCACAATATCTTTTCACTTTTTGCATCTTGCAGAACCTTTAGAGTTGACTCTGAATTGCTTCCATGTTGTTCCACATTTATAGGTCCATTTGTAGTGGAAACAGTTTTCACTTTGTGCACCTCTTATACTCTTTCCATTTTGGTGCAAGGTCATTTTTGTTCCAAATGCTCTTCTTCAAGCCAATAAGCTAGCACCACATCATATCTGTTTGACTCAAAAGTAAACACACTCATTTTGGACTCCACGTCAGCTCCTCTTATTCCAACTCCGTGCGAGCTCCACAAGTTTGAGTTTCACACATGCTTTCATATATTAGATAAGATATTAGAAAGAAGTTGATACGGATCAGGTTTTAACCTAAACTTATCTACTGCAAGTGCACAACAATGAAGTAGTAGTACTTAAAGATCGTATCCACGAAGAGGCAAATATTGCACTATTGAATATCGATTGTATTTCTCAAGCTATACTAATCAGATTTTGGTGATTAACTAGCAACTTAAACGATATAAACTATATTATAAAAAGCACCAGGCATAGGGTATTCATTAGGAAGTAGGAATCTAAGTAGGAAAACTATTCAGAACAATATTTAAGCTCAATTCTCAACTTGAACAGAAAGGTATAACAAGCCTACT
>OVBA01007946.1:0-13478 GCA_900406435.1 Lepidium aucheri | reverse complement strand
CCACGTAGGCATGTCTACGTTAAGGAACCGTTTCTTGAGTCTCTGTGTTAAGAACCGGTTCTACACTTAATAACCATTTTTGATTTAAATTAAATCCATAAATAGCTAAGAACCCCTCCTAAAAAACCCTATTGGAGGTGCTCTAAGGTATATCCTGTGAATGATCTTTGTCATCTTTTTACCATTAAATTACTGTCTCTTTCAACATTTTTTTAATAATATTATGTGGATTATTTGCTTCTGTGTTGAATTACAATGCTTTCAAGTAGCATTATCACTAAACATAGGGATTAAACTTTTTAAAAGTGTGACGTTTCTTGTTAATTTTCAGAGCTGCAGGAATGATGTGAACAATTTGTGGATCCAAAATAGCAAAAATGAGGTTGAATATTTCAGGCTTAGTGATCTTTGGGAGTGTTTTGAAGAGCTAAGTGCGTATGGACTCGGATCAAAGGTCGATGTAGACAAGGGTGAATCAGTTATGCAGTACTATGTTCCGTATCTATCCGCCATTCAAATCTATACCAACAAAGTCACAACCATTTCCAGGTTTGAAATAATATTTGTTTGTAGTTGGGAACCATGCTGTTCTATATATATATATATATATATATATATGTGTGTGTGTATGTGTGTGTGAGTGTGTGTTAAGGAACTTGATGAGTGGAATCCATTGGTGGTTGCAGGAACCAGAGCGAGGTATTTGATTGTGAGAGTGAGTGTTGGAGTGATGATAGTGAGATTGAGAAGTTGTCAAGGTCAATGAGCAGTGGTTCTAGCAAATTATGGGATTCTGTTTCTGATGATTCGGGTTCTGAAATAGATGGCATCTCTTCCTTGATGCGTGACAAGCTGGGTTACATAGATTTTCAGTACTTTGAGTCAGCTAAACCCAACTTGCGGGTTCCTCTTACCACTAAGGTTTTTATCCATTTCATTTCTACTGATCTCATCTTGCCTGATTCTTAAAGAATTCTGAAAATTTTCTCTTTCTTTTGTTTGTTTTAGGTAAATGAATTGGCTGCAAAGTTTCCAGGGCTTTTGAATCTAAGGAGTGTTGATTTGTCTCCTGCAAGTTGGATGGCCATTGCTTGGTAAGTATAGAGATACATAGTCTACTTGATCTGCAAGGCTTTTCCGGCCCCCGTGATGATAAAGTGTGGACTTTTGCTGTGGGTTTAGGTATCCGATTTACCATATTCCCTCTCATAAGATCGATAAAGACTTATCAACATGTTTCTTGAGTTATCATACGCTATCTTCGGCTTTCCAAGGTATGTATGTTCTTGCCTAAAATATTGCAGAGTAATACTTCGATTATGATAGAAACTCTTAGCTTAAGATATTGATGTTCGATTTCTTACGTAATTTGGTAGAGAGAAGCGATGAGATCAACAAAGCCACAGAAGAAGCAACATTGTGTTTTGACGATGAGTCAGTGACCAAGAGACTTCCATTGGCTCCTTTTGGTTTAGTTACCTACAAATTGCAAAGAGATTTGTGGGGGAATCAAGAATCTTGTGACCAGGAACGTTTAGTTTATCTTCGAAGCGCAGCGGATTCATGGCTGAAACAGCTTAATGTTCATGATCACAGTGATTATAGCTTCTTCTCCATGAACACGAGCTTGTAGGTCCAAAAAGAGCCATGACTCTGTNTTCTTTTTTTTTTTTTTTTTTTTTTTTTTTTTTTTTTTTTTGTAAATGTATATTATATAGCAACTTGCCTTTACAGAGGTTTCTGTTTCTCATGTTGAAGCCATGGAGAATAAACAGAATTAGGGCGGTCTTTAGCTTTGCAGTTAACGCTTCTTTTTCTCTTGTCTTTTTTGTGAGAGACTATGGACTCTGGTCTATGGATTTCTGACCTAATAAATTTGTTGTCTGAATATATCTGTCAGAAATCGTTTTTATAAATTGGTTCGTTATAGACGCAGAAAACAATACACTGCATTTGCTAAATCTTTCGTTCACATGAGGAAGATTCTCATACACCAAAAATGTTTCTGGGAAAAATTACTTATAACAGTATACAATATTTATATAGTATAATTTTCTTATATTCACTTAGCTATTTATATGACGTCTAAATCTTTTCCCTACTCTCTACATGGCTACAACAAGCCCTTGCAGAATTAGCGGAATCGAAATACCGAATCGAGTCGACCTAAAATATAAGAAACCCAATCAAATTGAAACCGGCTAAGTAAATAAACACTTCTTAAATTCAAGAATCGGAACCAAATAGGTACAAAACCAAAAACCGAATAGTTACCCGAAAGAACCAAAACACAATTATATATTTTAAAATAATTATTTATATAGAATGTAATAATCTAAATATCCAAAACTATAATTATAAATCCAAATTTGTTAGTCAACTTGAATTAATATTACTTAAAAACTTAAATATTTAATTTTTATAATTAATTAATTTATGGGTTTTCTAAGATTTATCGCTATAGTCCTGAGCATTCGGTTCTCCGATTCGGTTCGGTTTGATTCTTTTGGTTTCCAGTTTTTTCGGTTTTGAAAAAGTGGTAACCAATGAGTACTTATTAAAATTCAGTCGGTTCGGTTTCGATTCTAGTTTTTCGCTTCTGAACTTGTGGTAACCAATGAGTATCTATTCAAATTCGATTTGGTTCCGGTTTCGATTCCTCTATTTATTTTTTAAAAAAATTTAAATATCTTAGAAAAGCATAAATTAATTATAAAAGTTGAATACAAAAATATTTTAACTAATTTTGGTTTAAATTGAGTAATAAATTTGGATTTATAAATATAATTTTGGATATTTAGATTATTAAATTCATAAAATATTAATTATATTCCGATTCTTTTGGGTAACTATTCGGTTTTGAATTTAGGAACTATTCGGTTATTTAGCCGGTTCTGGTTTGGTTCGATTCCTTGTATTTCAGTCAATTTGGTTTAGTATTTCGGTTCCGATTATTATGATAATTATAATTTAACAAACTATGACAAACCTCAATAATTTGTTATGTTAATGCATAATATGTTGCAATAAACAATATATTTGTGTGTGAGTTAAAACTAGCCAATTAAATTGACAAGATCCTTCCACGAAAAAAAACAATAAAGAAAGGAAATTTGGATATTACAATAATTCTATTTTTATAAATATTTTTTAAATCTACGTCTGTCACAAAAGTATCATGTTACTCCCTCTGTTTTATAATATAAGTTGTTTTAGAAGGTTTTTTTGTTTCAAAATATAAGTTGTTTTACAAAATCAAGACAAAAAGTAAACTAAAAGTTAAATTAAACTAATTTTTTATTAAAAAAGTATTTTTCTTTCCTTTTTTAATGAATGTTGAGATAAAGTAATGAACTTTTTATTAAGAAAACAAAAAGCAAAAAATTTCTTAATAGATGTCCATTCAAACAAAACAAAAAGAAATATAAAAAGAAAGTATTTATTAACATTGGTTTAATATGTATATTAATTTCTTTAGGCAAATAAATTAGTTGGAAGTTGGAATTGCGCTTCTAGAGAGATTAAATGGCTAATCCCATAGTTTCTCTTTTTCTTCGTTTTCCTTCGATACTGACATGAACAACTTCAACGCCTCGAATCTTTCGTCCCCGCTTGATTCCTTCACAAGAAACCCTCTCCGCATTTCCTTGCTACCAGGAGAAGAAATTAAAGCTTCTCGGAGATGTTTTCGTTTGTGGGTTTCGTGTTCCTATCTGGATTTTCCTTGGGAATACTCGCCATCTTAGCGTTGGAAACAGCGGGATTGATGTATTTTCTGAAGCGATTGAATCGGAAGAGAGATCGCATCGAGTCAAAACTCGTCTCTGATCATCCTTCTACCAAGGATTTTAATCCTCGCGAATCTATTGATTTTTGTCTCAACAAACAGGTGATCGATCTTAATTTTGGTTTTTAACAGATGTTTTCCGAGAGATAGAATAAAGTTTGTTCTCTGAAAAGAGATTAATCTTAGAAAATTGAATTCTGGGTCTAATTTCGGAATGTGTGCATGTTGCTTTCGTTGCGAGAATTGAGTTCGTTTCATTGGAAATTTCATTTCAGCTCGTAACTCTAGTGTCTATATATAGCTACGTCTCGCTCTTAGGGTTCATTGATTACAATGTCACCGTTTCCCATTGAAGCTGTTCGAGTTAAAGTCAGCCCAGACAATTTCTGTTTCAGATATCTGTAGTGACCTCTGTATTCATTTCTAGGGAGTGATCTGGATTTTGGAACTGGATGAGGGTCTAAAGAACTTGATGAAGGAAAAAGTAACCAAAGAGCAGAAGAGGAAGAGAAACGTCTTGGAGATTCATCCACTTCGAAAATTCGCACTGATCAAAGATCACAAGCTCATCTTGTCAAATACTGATAGCACTCAAACCACTGTTTCTTTAAAAGGTTGCTCTGTTGAAGCTGTTTCCGGGTCTGATCTCCCTACAAGAAAATGGTACCCCCTCTTTGTTTTGACTTTTTTCTTTTAATGGAATTGTGAATTCTGGTTGAATGCAGGCCATTGAGTTAAGTTTATGATTCATATTTGTACTCCTTGAATTTGATCCTAATTTAATGATGGTTTATATGAAGTTTGATTGTTCATTTTCTTTTTCTTTTTTGCTTCTTAGGGCCAAAAGATTTCCTATAAAAATTGAAAGCAAGATTTCTCCAGACTTGTACAAGGGAAACCAGGTGTTTTACATCTATCTCGAGACTTCTTGGGAAAAGGAATCATGGTGTAAATCCCTTCGTCTTGCTGCTTGCGAGAATCAGGAAAGGTTTATCTGGTACTCCACCAAATTGAAAGAGGAGTTCCGTAGTTACTTGACATCTCTTAATGATGCATATCCCTCATTTATGAAACCATCAGTTGGGTTTAGTTTTGAGACACCTGACAAAGGGAACAGAACGGATGGCTCTTCCTCAAAGGTTCGCTTGTTCTTGAAAAAATTTTCAAGAAAGCGATCACACCGTGAAGACAAGAAAACCTGTGTTCGTTCATACCAAGATTCACAACATGGAAGTAGCTCTGATGTGCCTATTTTTTCACGTTCTGCGAGCCATAACAGTCATATCTCCGGGGTTTCAGATGGAGACTCTGAAGATAAGTTCGACGTTGATGAAGGAACATTAGCTTGGAATATGCTAATTTCTAGGCTGTTTTTCGATCTCAAACAAAAAACGGGAGTGAAGAATTCAGTACAAGCACGGATACAGGTATGCAATTTCCATGTTCTCAGATGTATTGATATCTGTAACCAAACAAAGTTGTAATTTGTTGTTCAAACAGCGGTTGTTATCCAACATGAGGACTCCGAGCTATATAAGCGAATTAATCTGCTCTGATGTTGAAACTGGAAATCTTCCACCTCATATACATGCTACACGGGTTCTTCCAATGGATATGAGTGGTGTGTGGGCTTTTGAACTAGATATTGAATACTCTGGTGATGCGGTGATTGACGTCGAAACACGAGTTGACATCCGTGACGTGAATCTACAAAAAGGCATAACCGACACAAGGTTGCAGCCAAGCTCCGCAGGGGAAATCCCTGCAAACCTCACTGAATGTGTTGAAGATATTGAAAAGAAACTAGTCATCCCTGTTGAAGCTAACGATGCAGGAGAAGTAAAAAATGGTGGAATCACTAAACCAGGCTAGTATAATGTTCTGGCGAGCATAATTACTTTTCGATACTATTGCATCAGATGAATGTTAGGACTGAATTTTCTTGCCATTGTTCTGTTATATTGCAGACGAATTCAACGGCTCAAAAGGAACAAAGGCAGCTCCAAATGGTGTGTCCAGGTGGAAGTCTATTCTTAAATCCATTGCCGAACAAGTTTCCCAGGTTGATACGTCCTTTCAAAATATCTACTAGATAGTTTCTTTTTGCTTTATGAATTTCTTATATAACGTTTCCTCAGTTTTTTTGAAAGCCTTTGATTGGGTTCTAATGTTATTTTTATTTTTCCACTCATTCTTGCCTCTATATGGTATCTGAGACTGTCACCATCTCTCAAATGCAGGTGCCTATTTCTTTGTCAATACGGGTGTCTTCTCTTAGAGGGACACTGCGGGTACACATGAAGCCGCCTCCTTCTGACCAACTATGGTTTGGATTTACGAGCATGCCTGATATCGAATTTGATCTTGCATCTTCTGTTGGAGAACATAAAATTACTAGTAGTCATGTTGCAATGTTCTTGATCCACCGATTTAAGGTACATTTTATTCTTTGGTCTCTAGTGAACTTAATGTTGAGAAAATGAGATAACATTACGATTCTGCAGACGGCAATACGAGAAGCGGTGGTTCTTCCCAACTGTGAAAGCCTAACGATCCCGTGGATGATTGCTGAAAAGGATGATTGGGTTCAACGAAAAGTCGCTCCGTTCATGTGGTTAAATCAAGAACACGATCACAATAGCTTCAATGCAACAGAAGCGAACAAATCAGACAAGCCACCGACTTCTTCCTCCTGTGTTCATTCAGAGCAAATGCAGAAATCTGCAAACGCCTCCCAGAAGCCGATTATTTCGGAAGCAGGGATTATGTCTTCTTCTTGTGCTCAGTTTGTGCAAGAGCAGAAAGCGGCAACTACCATCCAGAATCCAAATACTGAAGTAGAGCCTGTGCCTACGCCATGTTCAAATTCCACAACCACGACAGTAGAGAGTGACAATTCGTTGGAAGAACTAAAAACTCCATTACTGCTACCCAGCAGCAGTGAAAAACAGGAGACGAACTCAAGAGGGAGTACCAGAGAGGTCTCGGTTCTTGAATCACCATCTAGGTCGATATTTTCAAGCGAAGAAGATGATTCGAAGGGAAAGAAATTGGGAAGAAGAGCAAGGATGTTGGATCTTGGGAAGAAGATGGGCGAGAAGTTGGAGGAGAAGAGGCGTCACGTGGAAGAAAAGAGTAGACAGATTGTTGAGAAGATGAGAGGACCTTCTTAGCACAGACGAAGGGAGAAGCTTTAGCAGGTTTCAGATACAAAAACTGATTATAGAAAAAGGAAGTTTCGGCATTCGTTACATGTACACGAGAGAAAGCCATAGATGTCTCCATTTTTATCCGATAATTGACCACTTTTTGGTGAAATCTTATTATTCTAATAGGTACAATACAAGAAAACAGGTACTGGTGTGGACTCAATTATACGTAAGTTGCAAGGTAAAAAAGAAAAAAACCAAAGAAACGAACAACACAAGCAAACACAGAGATTCTTTACACAAAGAGAGAACCGTCCATATGAAGCTTGGACCAGGTCTAGTAATCTTCCGGAGCTAATGGTTGGTGGGTGCTGTGGTGAGGAGGTTCGTTCATGCTGGGGATGACCATGTACTCATAGACAAGTGCAGCGAGTGCACCGCCAATGAAAGGTCCAACCCAATAGATCCAATGGTTACTCCATCTCCATCCCACTAATGCTGGACCGAAGGCTCTAGCCGGATTCATAGAGGCCCCCTCGAATGGGCCTCCCACCAAGATGTTTGCCCCGATTATGAGTCCAATAGCTAGCGGGGCTATGATCCCAATACTTCCTCTCTTTGGATCTATTGCGGTTGAGTACACGACATAAACCAAAGCAAATGTAAGTACGATCTCCATCACTAAACCATGAAGCTCACCAACTCCAGACGCTACATGGAAACCTACTGGTCTCTGCATCAGAGAATCACATTCACAGTCAGGATCATACATTTACAGAGATATACAAAAAGTACACGGTAACTTACAATATTGAATTTCTATGGTGATAAAGAACCTTCTGAAAAATAGGAAATCAAAACTGAATTCAAGCCGAGAAACGGATTAGAGGCCAAATGTAAGAGATTGGTGAGAAGAGACATACCAAGCCGTTAGTGGCAAGCCTCAACAAGAGACAAGCAAGGATAGCACCAAGAAGCTGAGCAATCCAATAGTAGATTGCTCGGATCACTGTGATCCTGCCTCCGATTAGAGCACCAAAAGTGACCGCCGGGTTCACGTGGCCTCCGGAAATATTAATAGCAGCCGAAGCAGCCGCCATGAAAGCAAATGCATGAGCTAGCGCTACCAGAACTAAACCTTCCGGTGTGTTTGTCCCCGTGTGGGCCGCCGTATTCCAATACAGTTTGTCTACCCAATTACACGATTAGAGACATATATTATATATAGTTCAGTCCACATGCATGATGATGCATGGTCGGAACGAAATTATTTAGTATACTTATGTTGAGTTAACTTCGATATCATTAAGTTATTCAGGACGATAAACGAAATCTAATGATTACAATGAATAAGTTTGTGAAGTAGCCAGTGTAGTTAGTTATAGTTAATTAAAAAAATATGACAATAAATTTTGGTTGAAAATTTATATTTTACAAAAATACGAACCTAGAGCGAGGATGGAGCCTTCTCCAGCAAAAACGAAGACAAAGGTGGAAAGAAACTCGGCCAAAGTGGCTCTAATCGAGTCTGGGTGAGTGGCTTCGTCAGCTCTCCCGAATCCGTATGCTCTTCTAGCAGATGTTGCCATTTATAGCTCCCTGAAAACCTTAACACCAATGAGAGGATCAAACTTTGATGGAACGATTAAGAGGAAGAAAGAAAAGGCAAGAGAAGAAGTATTGAAAAGAGAGAACTTAAAAGAGGTGAAGTGGAAGTAACGAAGAGACAGATGTGATATGAAAGTGCCTGGAGCTGGACACGTGGAATCTGTTCGTGTCTATCCATTCCTCGATCTTACCTGATCGTCTCGATCTGGACTGTTTCTTAATTTTCAATGTACTGATATAGTATCTATAACAACTGATATGCACTGTGTAAATGTATATATCACATCTATGTTGTGACTTAATATCTGTGCATGCATGTGTGACAACTGGATCAACTTATACTCCTCTAAATATTGATCCGGTTTCGACTTTCCTCGTCATCTTTTTTGTCTTTATGTGTGAGAGAGTAATAAAAGTATCTCGATGGCATGATTAGTTTACAAGCTTCTAGTAAAAACGAATATAAAAACGAGAAAGTGTTGATGATTAGTTCTTTAGTTCTGGCGCCAAAACGAATATGCAACATAAGCTGGATGTAGCAATGGGTTAACAGTTTGAAGGTCACGTAAAACGACATTTAAATGGCAATATTCGGTTTGTATCGGAAGTGAAGACTATACTTTTTCCCTTGCACAATAATGTGTTTGTTTTACCCCAATTTCTCGGGTGCTGAAGCGCGTGGGTTAAAGCGCGTGAGATTGATGCTATTCTCGCGACCTCACCATTGTTTCCTTAGGGTTTCTAACTTTGCAAAATCCAGAGCGATCTTCATGAATTACGATTCAAGTTATTTTTCTTCTCTCGGATTTGGTGTTAAAATCTTTAATGCCTATAAACCCTAGAGAAACCCTTGATTTCAGTTTCGTTAAACAAGATTTTGTTTCCAGGGGAAGGAATGTCTTCTAACCATATATTAGGTGGTGGAGCTTCGAAGACGAAGCATAAGTGGAGTGCGAGCCAGAACCGATCCAATCCAATTGTGGTTTCTAGAAACGATCGTCCGGTTCCTCTTGTGTCTCCGTCGAACTCGTTTGCGTCGGAGGAAGATCATCACATGTTAAAGATAAGTCTAAGCTCGATTTCTAGGCTTGAGGTTAGGAACTTGAAGCGGAAACTCAAAGCTGAGCTAGATGAGGTTAGGAGCTTGATCAAGCGGTTCGATCCCGAAAGTTGTAATATTGGTGGAAATTTTGGCTTTATGGCGAAAACTGTTATTATAGGGAGAAACAAGAAGCTGAAAACAGGGAATGGAGGTAAGAAATGCGGGCATGGAACTGATAAAGGTATGGTTCAGATTTACAAGAACTGCAACAGTTTGCTTACGAAATTGATGAAGCATAAATGTGGATGGGTTTTCAGTGTGCCAGTAGATGCTCAAGGACTTGGCTTGCATGATTATCACACCATTGTTAAAGAACCTATGGATTTAGGTACAGTGAAGACTAAGTTGGGGAAAAATTTGTATACATCACCATTGAATTTCGCTGAAGATGTCAGGCTTACATTTAATAATGCAATTTTGTATAATCCGGTTGGCCATGAGGTGCATCATATGGCTCAGCTTTTATTGAGCATGTTTGAAGAGAAATGGGTGTCCATTGAAATGCAGTATGACAATCTTCATAGGAAGCTCAAACCAACTCGTGATATCGAGTTACCTGGTCCTGCTTCAACTATTGCTCCTATCGTAGAGCCATTACCAGCAGCTCCCACACTTTCCCGGTCTCCTCCTCCCCCTCCTCCTCCTCCACCTCCAGTACTTGAAAATAGGACTTGGGAGAGAGAAGAATCTATGACCGCCCCAGTGGAGCCTGAAATTGTCGCTACTGTTCCTGAGAAACCTGAAGAAGAGGAGGCACCTGTTAATAACAGGGACCTGACGTTGGACGAGAAACGAAGACTCAGTGAAGAGCTTCAGGACTTGCCTTATGACAAACTAGAGACAGTTGTTCAGATTATAAAGAAGAGCAATCCAGAGCTCTCCCAACAAGATGATGAAATTGAGCTGGATATTGATAATGTTGATATAAACACGCTTTGGGAGCTATATAGACTCGTGACTGGGTATAAGGACAGCTTGAGCAAGAGAAAGGAGGATCAGGGAATTGGTTCAGAAAGAGATGCTGAATCTGTTCACAATAGTATCCAAGAACCAGTAAGATTTCCATATCTAATTGTATTATTCATGTCTGTGGTCTGCTTTTATTGATTTCGGCTAATTTCATGGTTTCTTCTTTTGGTTCCACAGACGAATCTAGTAACTGGCACGGAAACATCAAGAATTACTGAATCAGGTTAGTTTCACAACAAATTCGGATGTTATAGTATATATCTACACACAAAAAGAAAAGGAGCTGTGGAATAATGAATCTTATATAAAAAAATTTGACATGGAAAACCAGGAAAAGCAATTCGCACGTCATCTCCGTTTGGACAAAAAAACAATGCAAATGGATCAAGTAGTTCTAACAGTTCTAGTAGTGACTCAGGATCTTGCTCTAGTGGTAAATGTTGAAACTTTGTGTCAGCTTTTGTACTTTTACTCAGTATCACAAGCATCACAAGTCGTAACTTTTCTCTTTGATCTGTAGATTCTGACAGTGACAGCTCTTCAGGTCGTGGATCAGATACTGGTAATTAGGCCAACCAGTCAAAAAAAATGTTTAGCGTTTAGAGGCCGAGCTGTTATTATCCATCTCTTTTAATAGCACAGTTAGGATATTCTTCCCAAACGGATTATTTTCTGTATTAGGATATTCTTACTGTACAGAGAAAAATGAACAATTCTTAGATGGTCTTGACATCTGTTTTTTCGATCTTATCAACACGCTTATTCCTCTGCTTCTCGGTGACTACAATTATATTGATTAAAGGAGTAGAAGAAACTAAAGGGGCAACACAATTTTAGTTTTTTTTCCATATTAGAATCTGACTGGATCTGTTGGTGTATAGATTGTTTTTAAAATGCACTTAAGCCAGTTAGAAGATCGCAATTATTTTACAATAGCTCCCACTCAGAATCTTCTGATGCAAATGGTACATTTGAATTTGAACTTTTGAAGTCGAGAGATGTCGTAACATGTTCTTTAGTGCTCACCAAGTCGCAACCCATGTCTCCATCGCCAAACCATATTGCAAGCTGCTCATATTCCTTCTCTCTTCTTCTTTTCGAAGTTAAAGCATCCATTATCTTTCTCTGATGATTATGATCAAGAAGAAACATATTACCAACGGATGTATTTATAAGAGTGCAGATTGTTCATGAAAATATTTTCCTCTTCCATACGATGAAACTAAGGTTGTGGCCAACTGGTCCCGTAACTAACTATAGCTGATTGAAAGTAAGGTTTTGTTACACAAACACATACAAAAACACATCCATGTATATATGTGTGTGTGTGTGAGAGAGAGAGGACCTTGAATGATCTGAGTTGCATAGTCCTGTCACGCGCTGCATAAAGCAACTTGTCATCAAAATCTGAGGAGTCTTCTCGGAATGTCATGTCGTACAAATTAATGGTATCAAATGAATCAAGATCGAAGTCTTCAATGAAGAACTCATCTTGATTAACTACACATAAAGAGTTGAACATGATGAAACTAACAAAACCTGCAGACAGCAATTTCAAAACTAGTAGAATGAGAAACAGAGACGAACCTTTCATACAGTTGTCTTCAACAGATGCAGTTTGACTATCTGTAGCGAATGGGACTAGATTTGAATCACCAGTAGGAATCCCAAAGTGAGGTTGAAATTCTTGAGAAGAAATTGGTCTTTCCTGGCAAAGGGAACGGGCTACTATCTGATCACAATCATTGTGCTCTTCAGGCAATGAAGAGCTAGAGATCATTTTCTCATCAATCAAGACAGAGTCTGTTAACTTCTCCTTTAATGTATCCCCCTCAATTTGTTCATCTAAACGAACATTTTGCGGAATATCAAAATTCTGGTCTAATGGAATATCCGAAGAAGTGGTTTTACATCTCTGCAGGGAAAGCGTATTCTTAAGTTGCTCTACATCGAAAATTTCTGAATCCGTAAGTTTCTCTGGTTCATTTATTACAGAATCCAATCCTGGAGGATCACTTGATTCTGAAGAAACCTTACACTGTCCGACAAAAGAATCAAAATCATTCCTTCTAGTCTACATAGTTTTAAAATCATCAAAGACTAAAGAGACTTGGGAACTAGCAAAAGTACCTCAGAAGCCAAACTGTCCACCTCCACAAGAATTGTTTCCAGTTTACGGTATATTTTATCATACCATGCTCTTCCTTTGGATTCTGTGCTCATAGCTTACAACTAAACTACTACTGAAAACAAATATCAAATTCCAGTTCACAAACAAATGATCACAGCTATAGATGAAGATGATTGATTCTAAACGTTCAATCAAAAGTAGAAAAACAAGGTCCCAACTACAAAGGGAGAAACTTTTATCAGACTAATATGTTGAAAACCTAGGAAAGAAGAAAGAATCTTAGCGATTTGATCTCAAAAGTTTGTAACTCCTTTTTCACGAAAGACCAGATGATTTACCGAATTCGTGATCAAAAACACGAGGACAGCTGAAAAAGAACACAACTTTTACGCGAATCGACTTACATATATGAAAGTGAATTTCCGAAGAAGAAAGCTAGAGACAAGAGACAGACCAAAAGAAAACCCTAATACCCAAATTTTAAACAGATATAGATATATGATGATAATCAAACAATACGAAAGCGAGAGACCGGAGAACTATAGACTTGACAAAGAACGAACCAAAGTCTTTTATTTTTGGGTGATTTGCTAGAATAAGACAAAATTTTGGGTTAATTATTAGAATAGGCAAGTTTGAAAATTACTATATTAGTTTTTGTAACTTTTTATATATATTTTGTCTTTTTTGAAGAGACAACAAAAACGTAATTACGGAAATGCCATTAATGAA
>OVBA01007945.1:0-13482 GCA_900406435.1 Lepidium aucheri | reverse complement strand
CATGTGCCACAGGGTGTTCCACACTTACCCCCATGGCCATACAGTAGTTATCAAAANAAAGCCTGGGACGTAAATTCACCAGCATTATCAAGCCTGATAGTTTTCAATGGAAAATCTAGAAAGTGGGCTCGAAGCCTTATAATCTGCGCCAATAGCCTCGGAAATGCTAAGTTTCTCGTGGATAGTAAGCATACATGTGACCATCTGGTCGAGGCATCTATCAAGACCATAAAATATCGGAATACTCCACATGGTGGATGTATTGGCCCGCAGATATCTCCTTGGATTCTTTCTAGGAAATTCACATTTTCTTTAGTCACTTTTACTGGTGATGGCCTTATTATTAGTTTTCCCTGTGCACATGCTGCACATGCGAGGTTCTTTGGGAAAACTCTTTTCTCATTAAGGGTGTGCCCCTTTGAATTTTCTATTACTTTCGCATCATGTTTGAACCGGGGTGGCCAAGCCAGTCATGCCATTTAGTGTATTCTGTAAACATCTTATGCGCCACATTGTTTGCCTCTATCTTACTGATTCTCGCCATGTATAGGCCAGTGTATATTGCGGGAATAGTCTCAAGGACTTTCTTATTTCCATTGGTGATCTCAATGATATTTAAGAACTCTTTGTTCTTTTCACCCATTGTTTCGATGTTGAACCCATTCAATCGAATATCTTTAAAACTTAGCAAGCTCCTTTTAGAGCTGGGTGAATATAAAGCATCTGATATCTCAAGATGCGTCCCATTGGGTAAAACCACATGGGCTGGGTCGTAGCCACTAATCAGATTAGAGACACCCGCTATGGTGTTTATGTTTGCACTTTTCATGATCAGATTCGAAGTATTGTCTATCTTTTAAAATAGTATAACTCGATCCACTATCCACCACTAGAATGTTTTTGTCCTCACTCATCTATATATAGACAAGAACCTTGTTTTAGTACTTAGGATATTTATTTTTGTTTTGTTTGTTTTGAAACGCAAATATATAAATAAATAAACGCAAGAAATAAGCATTCAAAGCAAACGAAACAACCAGGTCCAAAACAAATATCAAGGTCACAAAAGCAAAACATAAAAAACCAAAAACAAGTTCAAAACATAAAGCCAAAAACATAATAATCAGACATGTCGATTTTCACTCCTCTTTGTCTTTCAAAAATTATGTTGTCTCGTAATCCATCAAGTCATTAGTCTCATGGTCGAAGTCTCCTTTGTCATCAGGATGCACCGCATTAGCCTCGGGATTCTCCTTTTGGTAGAGATCAACAAAATGTTTGGCCGTTCTGCACGTTCTTGCCCAGTGGTTTGTCATGCCGCACCATAGGTAGACTCCTCGCTTGGGATTTTGAATACCGCGGCCTCGTCCGCGTCCTCCACCATAGCCTATGTTAGGTCCGGGCCGGTTACCGCGGGCCTCATAGCCTCCGTGGGCTCTTTCTTTCTCTCAACTCCATTTGCCTCAGGTAATGGAGCTGCCCCAGGAGGCCTCATAGCAGTGTTCTTTACAAGTAACTCATTGTTCTTCTCAACGAGAAGTAAACAAGAGATCCAACTTGAGAATTTCTCATAGTTTCTTTTGCGGTACTGCTGCTGGAGTACCGTGTTACTCGTGTGCATAGTGGACAATGTTTTTTCCAACATGGCCTTATCTGAAACCGTCTCTCCACACAATCTGAGGATTGCCACAATCCTAAAAAGGGCGGAGTTATACTCCTCCACGGATTTGAAATCCTGGAACCTCAGATGTTGCCAGTCATACTGGGCTTGTGGTAACAACACAGTCCTCTGGTGATCATAACGATTCTTTAATTCAACCCACAGATCCAAAGGATCTTTAACTGTGAGGTACTGGTCCTTCAGAGGTTCCGCTAGGTGATGGCGTATTATTGCCACCACACTGAATCGATCCCTGATCGGGGCATTACCGCCATTTTCAATGGTGGCACCTAGTCCTTTGGACTGTAAATGGATTTCTATATCCAAGGCCCACTTGAGGTAATTCTCTCCTGAGACTTTGAGTGCAGCGAATTCAAGTTTTTGGAGATTCGACATCTTTGATCACCTATGGATTTCTGGCTTGCTTATGGAACTGGGAGCTAAAAGACCTCAGTTAACCGCTACAAACTCCAGGGATTGATCGCCAAGATCTGCTACAACCATCGGTTGAAGGAGGAAGAAGACCGGCGGCTAGGGTTTATAGATCGGCGGCGCACTGTTTCCGTGCGTGAGAGCGCGTCCACTATCACATCGACAAGCGGTTTTCACTGACAGATTCTTCTTGGCGAAGGCTTCGATTTGATATCTTGATCGCTTCCTGATTCCTCACGGTTTGGGAAATATGACTCTTTGAAGTTTCGGCTAGGGTTTTGGTGGTGGCGGCAATTAGGGTTCTTGATGGGGGGGACGAATTTTAGAGACTTATTCGTGCTGATAACGTGTTGTAGAGCAAAGATTAAGAATGAATCTTATATCTTATTAATGAATAAGAGTTACAATATATATATATATATATACAAGACTAAGGACATAATACAAGTAGAATATGGAAAACCCTAATGACTAATGAAAAGTAGTGTGTGGACTTTCTTCATTGGGCTTCAGTCTTGTAGTGGGCCGGTTATGGAGTCCATCCATATAGTTTATAACAGAATAAACAATTTCGACAATTTTCTGCTTGCATTAAATTGAACATAAACATATGGTGCAATTGGTAATGGCTTGGGTTGCTTTAGAAAGCAAAAAATTTCAAAAGCCTTAAAACTATACCAATCATGCTTTATGTTTATTTTTGGCTTTCATTGCTCTAGAAAGCAAATTTTTTATTTATGGAATGTTTTTGGTTGTAGAAAGCTAAAATTCTATAGCCAAAATTTATGAGCTTTACAAAAATAAAATCCTACAGCAGAAAAGTCTACAGCCAAAAAACCTACAACTTAAATCCTACAGCAAACTCAAAGCTACAACTCTTACCAATCAGGCTCATAGTGTCCATTAAGTATACACTACTTTCAAAATACACAATTTCTCACTCTCTTTCTAAAAAGTTTTCTCCCAGACACAAAATTTAAGGCAGATTAAGAGCTAACTGGTTTTACCTCTTTTAGCAAATACTAGGTGGTTTTATTCAAATTATAATCCCAGCTACCCGGTTTTGGTTCCCATCTGGGAAACAAGATGATTTTCGACCTCTTTGGGAGGCAACAGCCATGGTGAATAGCCGGCCAGACACTCACCTTCCCCTCTACAACCCTCAACCTGGTACCTAACGAAAAGGAAGCTAAAGCAAGGTGAACTTTCATGAATCTCTAAGAATTTATACGATTTTCTTTGTAACCTTTGGTTGTTTTGTGCCACAAACCTCTCACAATTTGTGAAGAAACTAGCAAAGACCAAAGCCATGGCTTCCTCAAACCATCAATGAGCAAAAAGAACAGACAACTCAAGTACTCCTTATATCCCACCTCGCTCAGGAAGAATTCGTATTGCAGAGCCAAATAACAAAAGCCTACTGGAAAAGCGAGCACTCACGGCCATTGTACGACTCTCTAATCCTCAAGTACAAAGTGTGTGGTCTCTTATCCCCTTCTTAGCAGAAAACTGGAAAGTCTCTCCAAAGCCGATAGGATCAGACCTAGGACAAGGTCTGGTTCAGTTTCAATTTGAAAAAGAAGAAGATTTGAAGCAAGTTCTGGATAATGGACCTTACCATTTTTCCAAATGGATGCTGATAATCCAAAAATGGGAACCAACGATATCCACAGACTTCCCATCTCAAATCTCCTTTTGGGTCAAGGTTCAAGGCCTCCCAGTCCACTTCTGGACAAAGGAAATAATACAAAGCATTGGTGAAGATATAGGAAAAGTAGAGAAGATTGATATTACACTGGCTGCAGCAAGGATGAGAGTGGAAATAAATGGACTATTACCACTAATGACAGAGATAACCATTGAACTATCTAGTGGAGACGAGCTGACAGCCCAATTAGTCTATGAGAAACTGGAGAAATTCTGCTTCACCTACAAAAAACTAAGTCATGAACAAAGAGATTGCCCGAAGCTGGAAAAAACATGCGGAAACTATAAAAGAACCCTACAAGGAAACAATGGATAGAAAGTATAAAGACTATAGAGATCAGGAAAGTCAGAGAAGTACCTCGGATGACTATCGAAGAAAACTAGACTACACTAGAAGAAGCTCATACTACTCCTCTAGCAATAGGAGAGAACCTGACAAAAATTATCAGCTAAAAGCAAGAAGTAGTCATCAAAGAGAACAAGTCCGAACATCACCCTACCCAAGTTATAGAGCTCTACATAATAATGGGAAGCAACTAGACCTACTTAGAAACCAGTCCAAAGATATGCCGACAATATAAATAATATCTCAAGAAACGGATTTAGGAATGTGGAAACCAGTCCAGGGGAGCCGAGGAACGCCCCAAACTCAAAGGAGGTTATCCCAAAACGACATGGGAAACAAATCTTAAACCACCAACCGGAGGAGAATTACAAACAAGTACCAAAAGAAGCCTTAAAAGAAGCCATTGAAGAAGTGAGGGAGGTCCTGACTAAATACGCTAATGACATGGATCCTAATAAAAGCGCAATTTGAAGATGACGTGCTCATTAGAAACTTATATGAAAGAATACCTGCAAAATTTAGGCTTAGCTCATCTGAATCTCCCTTAAGTTTGGAAAAACCAAAGAATGTATCGGAAAGCAAAGAAAACCCTCGAAAGAAAAGAAAACCTAGGAGACCCCTTATGAAGAAAAGAATCCAAGGAATTCCACGCGTTTTAATGGGAATTAACTCCAGGAAACGTAATGCACTGCAGATCTTTGACTCTCTGAGATCCCAAGCTGCAATTCTAACCATTGAAGAACCTCAAAATGCAGAAGATGAACACCGCTCAGCTAGAAAAACACGCAGAGAACATGGAGAAACATCCCAAAAAGAGAAATTAGAAGACAAAATTGTCTATCACCTTCGAGATGTCGAGCAATGGATTTTCATAATCCAGAAGCTCTTATTCCTTAGCCATAGTGAGTTGAAACTGACAGGGGTTAAGGAATCCCCTGACAGTTTATCGGATAAAGGGGATGCATAGATCTATATCTCCTGATTTTATATTCCTCTCGGAAACCAGGAATTCCGATGCCACTGTTGTGAAGTTACTAGGAAGCTTAAACTACAACTCCACTGTCATGGTACCCCCTAATTCTAGCGGAGGGGGAGGTCTGGCTCTTTTCTGGACCAATGATCTAGAGGTGGAGATTCTGTTAGCTGAACCTAACTACATCGATACAAAAGTTTAGCACAAAATTTTTTCCTTCCATATCCTATTCTTGTATGGAGAACCTAATAGAGGAAACAGAAAAGAACTATGGACAAAAATCTCCAACATACTAGAAGCCAAAGATGCTCCATACCTCATCACCGGAGACTTCAATGAAATAACTTGTAATGAGGAAAAGAGAGGAGGTCCAATGCGGTCAGAGGGTTCCTTCTTTGATCTCACAGAATTCTTTGAGAAGAATGATTTATATGATATACAACATTCTGGAAATCCCTTGTCCTGGCGAGGTTATCTTCATAACCATCTGATCCACTCTCGTTTAGAAAAATATGTAGCAAATGGAGAATGGTTTGATAAGTTTCAGAGAGCAAACTGTGAATATCTAAAGTTTGAAGGGTCAGACCATAGGCATAGTAACCTATTTTTTAGAGGAAAAGAGGAGGAGAAAAGGCATGTTCGGTATGATAGAGCGCTAAGAAAACTACCAGAAATAAAGGAACTGATAAAGGGAACTTGGAACGATGCACCACTGCTCTCTTGTGATCAAAGATTGTCAAAATGCAGAAACACCATTATAGACTAGAAAAAATCAAAAAGAGCTGAAGATAACAAAGTTATAGAAGCTCTTAAGGCTGAACTTGATGAAGAAATGAGAAGTACATCACCTGAGGAACGAAAATTAGATTCCATCAATGCAGCTCTTAAGGAACTATATCAAAAAGAGGAAGATATGTGGAGACAAAGAAGCCGACAAACCTGGCTCAAGGCTGGAGAGAGAAATACTAGCTACTTCCACGCAATAACAAGGGGGAGAAGAGTATCCAACAAGTTCTCGGTGCTAGAAGACACGAGCGGGACTACTGTATATGATGACCATTAAATAACAAAAGTCATTTCTGATTATTTTTCAGAGTTGTTCACTGGCAAAGGAAACAATAATTCAGATATCATTAACGAGGCCCTACCATCAAGAAGAGTCTCGGATGAAACAAACAGAAATTTAATCAGGATTCCATCATCATTGGAAATTAAGGAGGCAGCGTTTGCAATAAGGCCGGACAAAGCATTGGGACCTGATGGCTTTTCAGCGAGCTTCTTCCACATATTCTGGACAGATATTGGACTTGAGATAGTTAAGGAGGTCACATCTTTTTTCTCTTCGGGAGTAATGCCAAAAAAAGTGAACCATACCCATGTGAGGCTGATTCCAAAAGCTGCAAATCCCAGGAAGGTCTCGGACTATAGACCCATTGCGTTATGCAATGTAACCTACAAGATAATTGCAAAGATCATCTCAAAAAGGTTGCAACCGGTGTTGAAGACAATTATCTCAGAAAACCAATCGGTATTTGTAAAAGGAAGGGCCATTGCTGATAATATACTGATCACCCATGAGACATTACATTATCTTAAACAATCTAATGCAAAAAACGATGTGGAATGGTGGTGAAGACGGATATGTGCAAAGCATACGACCGAGTGGAGTGGTCTTTCATCAAAAATGTGCTGCTAAGACTGGGCTTCCACTCGATCTGGATAAGATGGATAATACAGTGTATATCTACGGTTACATACTCTTACCTCATAAACGGAGAAGCTAGAGGAGAGGTGGTACCAACGAGAGGGATTCGATAGGGAGATCCTCTCTTGCCATACCTTTTTATCCTATCAAGTGAAGTGCTATATGGTATATGTCATGCAGCTCAAAGGAAAGGAAGCTTACTAGGGGTCAGTGTGGCTAAGCTGAGCCCAAAAATTAACCATCTTCTCTTTTGCAGATGATACTGTCTTTTTCTGTAAACCAAACTTAAAAAGTTGTGATGCCCTGAAGGAAATTCTGCATTAATACGAACATGACTCAGGCCAGATGATAAACAGAGACAAATCAGCAATAACAATTTCATCAAAAACACTGCACGGAGTAAAAAAGTGAAAAACAGAGGTTGGGTATCCAAAAAATAGGAGGGAATGGAAAATATCTGGGCTTACCTGAAAATTTTGGAAGGAACAAACGCAATATCTTCAGCTCCATAATTGAAAGAATCAAAAAGAAAGCTTCAAGTTGGGCTACAAAATGTCTTTCACCGGCTGGGAAATTAGTCATGCTCCAATCAGTTTTATCTGTTATTCCAACCTACACAATGATGTGCTTAAAACTTCCTAAAATGTTATGCAACCAAATCTAGTCGATTTTAACCAGATTTTGGTGGGATGCAAGCTCGGGAGAGATGAAAATGTGTTGGGTTGCATGGAAAAAAACTTACAAACCACAAGGATAAGGGCGGACTGGGGTTCCGTGAAATAGCAGCTTTTAATAATGCTATACTAGGAGAGAATGCGTGGAGATTGCTGAAAAATCCACAAAGTTTTTAGCTAGAGTACTGCTGGTGAAGTATGCTCCTAATCGATGTTTACTACAATGTAAAACTCCAAGATCTGCTTCTCTGGGATGGAGGAGTGTCTTGATAGGAGCAAGGGTAATCCAAACACAGCAGGGCAAAGCAATAGGAGACTGAAAGGATACCTATGTGTGGGAAGACAACTCGCTTTCTTCAGAGATGCAAAAGAGACCTTTTGGTCCGGTCCAACAACATCTCCACTACCTCAACGAAAACATTTATTGTATCAGATGCGGTGAAGTCGAGACTCTAGAGCATACCTTCCTTCATTGCAATTATGCACAATCAGTATGGGAAAAAGCTCCACTAGCTGTTAAACTCAAGTCAGATGAATGTAACTCATTAATAGAAGCACTCACTTCTGGAAATCGTACTGGGGCTTTACCACCGACTAGAATTAGCCAAGGACCTACATTTCCTTGGATTTTGCTGGGCAATATGGAAAGCACGGAACCAATTAATTTTTGAAAAGAGATACTTTAATGAGGATGAAAACATAGGCAAAGGAGTAAGAGAAACAAAGGAGTGGCATCAAGCTCAGGAATCAGTAGACCGGGAAACTACCAGAACTTACACAGGTTCAAGAGCGTTTTCCTCATCCACCGGAAATCACAGTCTATTCACCGATAGGACGTGGAACCCAGAGTCAAAAATCGCTGGAATGGGTTGGCATATCAAAAGACCAGATGAAAGTGAAATTAGTGTGAACAGAGCATCGACAAACTTCATCAATTCACCTCTAACAGAAGGCTTGGCTATGCTTAATAGAATCTCTGCAGCAAAAGAAATTGGAATTACTGAACTTGCAGTGTTCTCTGATTCGCTCCAACTAATTCAAGCGATGAAGAGAAACTCTCAGATCAAAGAAATTTATGGCGGGATACAGGACATCCACCTACTTGTATCGTCCTTTGTTTCAGTCGAATTCAATTATGTGAGGAGAGAGTTAAACTTAATTGCAGATTCAGCTGCAAAATTGGTCATTTGTGAGGTCTAGAACAATTTGACTGTTGGCCCAGGTTAATTAATTAATGAAATATTTCCTTACCAAAAAATACATAGTGTCCATTAATATTTAGAATGAAACAGTAATATCTTATCAAGTTCACAAAAAGTTTATGGCAAAATGGTAAATGATTGGTTTTGAACTTTAAAGAGTTTGCATGTTTGATTCTTCTACTATACAAAACTAAAACATATTTTCTTAATCATCTTTCCATGGATATAAACTCATGCTTTCGGTCCATTTCAATATGTAGAGATAAGATAAAAGTTTATCCATAGATTGCACCACCCTAAAAAAATAGTTCAACCTCTATCACAAAGTTTGGGAATTTCTTAGTTACAAAAACGTGAATATCTTATCAAGTATTGATTGATCCAATGGCACATACATCACCCCTCCAAATGAGGGACAAGTATTGCTCTTTTGAGTTCGAGCACAGCTTTTTTTTTATTTTTTTTCGTTTTAAGCGCAGCTTTAAATTCTTAAACCTTATCACACTGGCTCTGAAATCTCTTCGATATTGAATACTATAAAACTTTTCAAGCTGTGGATATTCAACCCATTTCAGACCACCGTCCACGACGGTTTATGTCCTTTTGAAAACTTTTATATTTGTGTACAATCTTTTTACGAAAAAACTTTGTATGTATAAATTTTTTTGCAACACTTGGATCTTTGTTATATCAAAAAGTAGTGAGCCAGTTGGTTTGTTCATAATCTAGGTTAGCATAAGATGGTGAGTTCGATTCACGGCATGCTTTAGTTAGAACATTTAAGTTATAATTCAAGTCTTGTCAATCCAATTATTATCAATAAAATAAATTATAGTATAACTTTTATAAATTAATAGAGATTAACATGTTAATATTTGACAAAGTTGACTAGTTTTGTATCTACATTTGCTAGGTCAATGAAAATTTATATTTAAACTAGTTTGATGTTGTACTTTTAATTTGGCAAATTTGTGAGAGTTCATAATCTTTTTAAGCCGAATAATAACGGAGATAAACTCATTGTTTACGTTCAAATTGGCTATTTTTATACCTAGGTCAACACTAATTAATATTTTATTTGATCAGAGTTGTAATTTGTATTTAATTTAAAAAATCGTGAAATTGATATTGTTTTGCACACACATCTGTTCAAAAAGAAACAATTAGGTTAAACGGTTTTCATTCACCATTTTTAGCTAATAATATTAATATAATGCAACTAATGAATTAGACTATACGAATATAATTAATTGGGGAAAGGAATAGGCACGTGATATAATCATAAGGGTAAATGAAATATTGGTCCATAATAATAAAAATTAAATTGAAACTCATAATCTTATGTGATCTTTATCGAAACGACTTCCATAAAATAATTTTGTATTTGCTAAGTTGAAAAAGTTTGCCAGCTTTGGAACGTCGCTCATTCCTCTAGAAAACAACGCGTTTTTTATTATTTATTGGGGTTGCTAAAGTATCACTAAATTCTTTTTTTTTAACATAATTATTTCCGATTTTTTTTGTCAAACGACAACTGTCCAACCTATTAGCCAATTTCACACAAAATATAAGTAGTGAAATTCAATCCTTAAATATATAAGTATATTTGTCTTTACTAAATTTATCACCAACTAAATTAAAAACCACCTGTATAAGACTATATAATTATTCCCAATTACATCAAATATAATACTCATAATGTTATATAAAATGCATGACATTGTATAAATTTTATTATCTTCTATTCAAATATTAATTTTAAAATTACCAAAGAAATTATTAATATAACAATGAATTAATTGATTTGTTTTCCAAGCTATTCTCAGTCTAGTAATTATGTGCCCCTACTAATAGTTCCGGCATCCGAAATTCAATTCTACCCTATTACATGTGAGTAAAAGAATTTTACAGATTGATTAAGTTTGGACTATAGATCAGTCAGTCTTAAACTATTGTATTTTTTTTTTCTTTATCCTATAGTAAGTTGTAGTTTCTAAGAAATTCAGAGGTTTTATACCTAACCCTTCACTATATAAACCCCACTTTAGTCTCTTAACCCAAATAATATAATCACTTTCTTTACGAGAAAACGGTCAAATTAATACCGAACTTACGCGTTTTTTCTATTTTAATATCGAACTTCTTCTCTCTCCAAAAAAATATCGAACTTGTTGTTGACCACGCCAAATAAAGATCGCCGTTAGTCAAACTTAACATATGTTAAACGGTGTTAATTTAATTTAAACGGATCATGCGAAAATACAAATATACCCTTCATTTAAATTGAAAAAAACTATGAAACCCAAATGACATGTGCAAGACTCGAACCCCTCACCTTTTGGTATAAAAGGAACTACCATAACCACTAGACTACTTAGTTATTTTAATGCAAATATACAATATATAATATATATTAGTATATTTTGATAAATATCGTAAAATTACTTCCGATTAATCCTGTATAATTTCTGAGTAACTGATTATGGGTTACATTAGGCTGGGAATAATATTCGACCCAAATTTTCCGACTTGACCCAAACCGTATTTCAGATTTTTAAGTTATTCGGATCGGTTTGGGTTGGTTTTTTGAGATTTTTTGAGATTATTTTTGGATTTTTCAATTTCTTTTTTTTTGAAATTTTTGGGTCAATTCAGAACCATTGAATACTGCCCGAACTACCCGAAAATCAGAAAATAATCTCAAAAAACCCAAAAAACTGATCCGAACCGACCCGAATAACTTAAAAATCTGAATTGTTTTATACACAATTCAAATTTTCGAAAAAAAATCAGATTTTCGGGTAGTTCGGGTAGTATTCAATAGTTCTGAATTGACACAAAAATTTTGAAAAAAAATAAATCGAAACATCCGAAAATGATCTCAAAAAACCTACCCAAACTGATCCGAATCACTTAAAAATCTGAAATGTGGTTCGGGTCAAGTCGGAAAATTTGGGTCGGATATTATTCCCAGCCTAATGTAACCCATAATCAGTTACTCAGAAATTATGCGGGATTAATCGGAAGTAATTTTACGATATTTATTAGAATATACTAATATATATTATATATTGTATACTTGCATTAAAATGTTTAAGTAATCTAGTGGTAATGTCCCCTTTATACCAAAAGGTGAGGGTTCGAGTCTCTATAGTTTTATTTGGCTTTCATAGTTTTTTTTAAATTTAAATGAAGGGTATATTAGTATTTTCGCATGATCTGTTTAAATTAAATTAACACCGTTTAACATATGTTAAGTTTGACTAACAACGATCTTTATTTGGCGTAGTCAACAACAAGTTCGATATATTTTGGAGAGATAAGAAGTTTGGTATTAAAATAGAAAATACGTGTAAATTCGGTATTAATTTAACCGTTTTCCTTTTTTTTACTAATCTTCTCTATTTATACTCTCTCATAACTAAACTCTTCATCACACTTACGTATAACAATGGCTTCCAAATCCGTCGTCGTTTTGTTCTTCCTCTCACTCGTCGCATCGTCCGCCTTAGCTCAAGCTCCGGGACCAGCTCCGACCATATCTCCCCTTCCCGCCACTCCTCCACCGTCTCAATCTCCAACAACCACCGAACCACCAACTAATCCTCCTTCTTCAGCTCCTACCACTGCCCCTCCGGTTACTCAGCCACCATCTGATTCTCCGGCCACCGGTAACTCTCCTCCAACTCCTCCAACGTCTCCTTCCTCACCTGCTGAAGCTCCGGGGACAGGGACAAATGTTCCTTCAGGACAAGCTGGACCTGGTCCGTCTCCCCCAACTGCCTCTCCAAACGCCGCTTCTATAAGCAGATTCTCCGTCGTCGGATCTTTCGCCGGAGTGGCCGTGGTCGCCGCTCTATTGATGTAGATGCTATTGATATATCGGAATAGATTACTAGGGATTACTTTTGGGTTCATTATTTATCCGTTTTTGTTATCATTTTTATTGATCATGTGATTTTTACTATTTTATCACTAGTACTTATATTATGCTTGGTATTAGAGTTGGTTTTTCACTTTTTTGGTATTAATAATTTTTTCATCATACATGTTTTTTGCTAAGAAAACATATATGTTAAAAAAATTCACAACAAATTAATTAATGTTTTAGTTTATATAATTCAAACATATAAATTTTATACAATATTATCGTTATTTACTATCAAATATAATTGAATTTTACATAAGAAAAAAGAAATCAGTTTTAAATAAAAAATACTATAAAAATTCTTTAATAAAATATAGAAACAGTGAGTTTTGAATAATTGGATCCACAAATTTCAATTTATAAAACTAAATTTTTAGACCAAAATAAAATCATGAATTCTACCACACATTAATTAGCCTAAATTGCAACTGGCTTTTAGTCCAGCGGCAGGTGATAAGTTCACTAAAAGCAGATGTACATGCACAACCAAAAATCGAATCTCACCGTCTATAAGATTTATATAGGAATTTGACTAATGGATTGACCATTATGACCCAATATTAATGTTGACAAAAAAAATTGGCCTAAATCATTCCAAAACAATATCTATATACAAGTTTCTTTTGATTTAATGATGATTGAAAAATGGGGTAGTTGCAAAATTGATCCATTGACTTGGGTCAATTAAAAAACTAACCCCCATTTNTCAACTTTTTTTTTCTTTTTTTTTTCTTCACAATGAAAAAGTCTAAAATAGGTCTCAAATCTCAAATATTTACAAAATTGCCATCTTCTTCAATTTTGTCACCCACCATTACCAACCTAAATTGAAGCTCTAAATGCATCATCACCAAC
>OVBA01007944.1:0-13483 GCA_900406435.1 Lepidium aucheri | reverse complement strand
CATTACATCTTGATCTTGATCGTACGTCTCACAGAGTAAGGAGTCTAGCTGGAAAATTTTAGCTATCTGGGTCCGATGAGCAAAGTCTGTTCATGCAGAGGTATGTTGATTTCAGAAAAGTGATAAATGATCTTTAAAGGTTGTGAATATGTGCAAACTTGAAATTAATTTGGTGTTAAAGTACTGTGCTCACTTGATTGAATTTAATCTGGGTCACTCAAGTTCTCTAATATTCAAAAAAAAAAAAAAAAATTCATATTGTCTGTCAAGTGTTCAATGAGAATCAATTGGTTGATACACTCTAGTCTTTGATAGAACTAACCCCTCAATTCGAAAGAATTAGAAAAGGAAAGGTCATTTTTGAGTGTTTGGCAGGATCAAGAGGAAAAGACGTGGATGCTCAAGCATAAATAGGGCAAGGAGAGAGAACGGTAAGATAAACCGTCAATAGAAACTAAAGAAAAGAAAGAAAACCTTCACTTCGACTGTTGGAGATTAGGGTTTCAGAGGAAATCAATGGAAGGGATTCAAAAAATTACAGCGTCTGGGCTTTTGCTAAGGGACATCATTCAATATGCAACTAATCAGGAACGAGGGATTGTGTTGTATCAGCCCAGGGGTTTGCGACTTTCAGTAAGTGGCACTCGCAAAGAAGCAGTTCAAGATTCTAGGAGTCAGCAAATGGAGGTTGACGCAAGGGAGAATTCTGAGAATCTCAATCTCATGGAAAAATCTCAGTCTTCGATTCAAGTCAACGAATCGACACATGCAAATATGGTTGATGAAGGTGAGAAATGCGAAGAGTCACCAGCACAAAATGTCCAGTTGCCGATGCACGAAGAAGAAATTCAAGACTTAGGATTGAAATCTGAGATGGTTGCTCCTCAACAGAATTCAGAGTCTAACTCCAAAGCACAGACAGATCGCGGAACAGCAATCAGTGAAAGAGATGAAGATATCGAAGTAATCTCAGTCTCAAAGGTATCAATTTCGAAGAGCGCGGATCTGCGAACAAGTCGCAAGTGTCGGATGGTTGAAGATGTAAGTTCGGTGAATCGAAAGACTCGCCGCACCAGCAAAGCAGAGACATCCGCTCGAATCCCCGATGCAGATTTTGATAGGAAGGTCTTTAGCTCATCAGATGCTTACCAAAGGTACATGCTTTACTCTGCTTCCAGTGAACGGTTTATTGTTGAGCATGCATATACGTTTGACGATCAGGAAACAGAATTAGTTCAGTTGCTCAAAGACTTAGGTTTGTTTGAATCATTAGATATGGTGGTTGATTACTCAACTGATGTCTTGTTTGAGCTCTGGGAAAATATGCCGTATCACGCACAAGAAAGTGAGTCTTGGAAAGTGTTTCTGAGGGGGTATGAGTATGAGATTTCTGCTGAAAAGATAAATGAGGTATTAGGATCTCCAAATGTAATTGATCGATCGAATCCTCAGAAGCTGGAGGGAATTCTTTCTGAGGATATAGCAGAAACAGTCACTGGAGGAGTGATTAAGAATCTGAATAAGGTCAAGAAAGCACACATGGTGAAGCTCTACTCTCAGCTTTATACCTTCTGCTGCACAAACTGGCTTCCAACATCAAACGAGGGATATGTCAGTATTTTGAGACTCCAACTTGCCTACAAGATTGGAACCAGAACCTCGTTTAATCTGGGTAAAGTCATTTTCAGTCAGATCAAAAAGGTTGCTACATCGACCAGAGATTCCAAGTCCAAGCTGTATCTGCCGTATCCATCTCTTCTCACTCGTCTGCTTGCCTGTCAACATGAAGTACCAGTAGCTATTACTTCAGTACCAAGTGAGAAGTCCAAAGCAAGGAAGCAGAAAGGGAAAGCAAAAGCTTCAATGACGGAGGAGTCATACACCATCAAGGAGCTACTGAAGACGATATTGGTGATGTCAGAGGAAATCACTCATTTGTGCAAGAATGTTCTCACAGGTAAGTGTTTTCCGTTATCTGATTGTTGATAATGTTTTGTTTTTGACTTGTGTGATATCAAGCAGGGGGAGTAAAGCTGTAGGAGTTTAGGGGGAGAGCTATGTTTAGCTCTATTTTTTTGCCAATCTGTGGCATTTGTTTTGTTTCCTTAGACCGATGGAACTCTTGAATGTTTTTGTTATTATCGTGTGACTGACGGTACTCTGAACTTTGTCATGAATTGAAATATGAATCAGGAGTTGTGATCTATCCGGTTTGAAGTTAATCTCTGCTTTGATTCTAATTATCAAACTGTTGTTGGAAACAACAAGTTCTGTCAAGTGTTTGAAAGTGGCAGGTTTCAGGCTTAGATATCACCTCAAGTCAAAAAGGGGGAGATTGAAGTTGGATAAAGATCACGTGATTCAAGTATTGGAAACAAGGAGAGAAGCACGTGGAATGAAGAAGGTGGAGTTTCAAAATTCAAACAAGAGATAAGATCTATCAAGAAGAAGATCTTATCAAAGAAGATATGAAAGAGGATTTAGTTAGATTCTGAAAAAATAGGAAACAACTAAAGAGCTCTTTCATTATAAAAGGGATCTCATTTGTAAATCAAGATTTATGAACTTAGGCTTTAAGAAAAGTTTGTGAGATTCTCGTGAATTGTTTTCGAAGTTAGATTATCGGTTTTGTTAGAGTAGTTTTTAGATCGATAGGTTGATTACTAGTCGATTGCTAAGATTGTCTTTTGTAAAAAGGAAATTCTTAATAAAAACGTAATTCTCTGTTGGATTCAGTTGTTGTTATTCACTTTCCATTTTCAGATAGAACCTCCAACTTGCATATCCCATAACTCTTACATCCGGTGGTCTTTGCTCATGCACTCAGGCTCGCTAGAATCACAGAACACCCAAGAACAGTTCCCAATTTTCCAACGTGCAAAGTATGGATCACTTGGGTTGTGCTATTCAGTCTTTGGCCGTGATGCACAGTCCCATTCATAGTAGAGCGTCCAACTTGTAAAGTACATATCACTCAGCTTCGACATTCTTTTGCTTTGATTCAACTTTAAAGACGTTACTGTTTGAGTCAGAAATCCAAAAATGTAAGAATCATCACCCGATACACTTTTTCCTTCCTGTAAAAAAATATATGAGTAGATGTACGTCCTCTATGTCCTTGCTTAATGTTGCATCCGTTCTTCCCTTGAGTCCGGATTAGAAGTCTGAGATCTGGGAGCATCAACTAGCTTCCATCCAATTCTCTCTCTTGGTTTAAGCCTCACTTGACTTCTTATTGTGTTTTCTCCTCGAGACAGGCAGAAAAGATGCAAAAGTATCTTCGGTGAGTTTCCAATGTGCACGATGGTGTGGATTGTGCCAAGGGTTCACTGGTCTCAACTCAAATTAAACCTTCATTTATTTCATCTCCATATATTGTGCTTTCAACACATGGTGGAATGTTCTTCTGCAGGTTGGTGTTGGTTGACATAGATAACGAAGATCGACGATCCATGTATTGCCTTCAAGGAGTCAAGGTGATCAGTGCGATCAATAATCATGTGGAGGATCCAACAGATCAGATGTTGCTATTTATGCGGCTAGTTCAAACAGGTATGTCGTTGATTGTAGTAGTTGTGGTAGTGGTAGATTGGTAGGGCTCGGCGGATCCATCCTGCTACCAAGATTAGCAAGGATTTGTGATGTGTGTTGTGCAAGTGTGTTGATATCTTCATAGGTAGGGATTAACATGGTGGTTGGAGGGCCTTTACATACAGTGCGAGACATGGCAAGGTAAAAACAAGATGGTCGACGCTTGTTACCTGAGTGGTGAGTGTTCAGGACCAGAACAAGCATAGCTGGCTGACTCGGCTCTAATACCACTTTTGGTGCAGTCCAATGGTCGGATCAGGAATGGATCTCATGTGGAGGAGGAGGATAAATGCACGTGGCTAGGTGTTTGGGAGATAACTTACTAGAGTTTTTTCATTCATTCAACTACGACAACAAAATAGGTTACATGGATGGACTATTTTTTATGGATCATTTGGAAACCCTAACCCTGATGTTAATAGGCCTACACAAATGGGTCAAATAATTAAAATTCCTTTAATTAATCTAAATCTCCTAATCCTAGTGTACTTAATTTTAGAAGCCCAATTAGTTAAACACCACAGAACGGCACAACGTCTAAACATTTGAGCCAAATTACAACATAATTAAAAACACAAAAATTAGAGGTGTCATTAAGTCTAAACTTTCCACGTGATTTTGGCCTAGAATATAGCCATTCAAAGCGAAACCAAGGCTTGATCAAACTTTGTGGCGATGGTGCAGGTCCACGCTGGCCCAAATCCCTCCAGCTTCGAAAAATTGGTCTTTGAATCTGAAGCGATTTTCTCCAGAAGTTCTCAGCCTGATCCAAGACGTGCTGATGCTGGAGCTGAATTTGAAGATAGCGCACACGCTCGGTAGTCACAAGTGGAAGATACCGGTTAGACTCCTTTATGTAGAAAAGGTATATCTTAACGATCTGGAGGGTGCTTCTTTGTTTGTGGGCTTGTTGAAACCTCAAAAAGCTCAAAAGCAATATCCAATTGGTCTGAGGTATAGATTGGTGCCGAGTTATATGGTTCTGCTCTGTTTTTTTCTAAGATGCGCCTTCACGCTCAAGATAGAGCCTCCAACTTGCATATCCCATAACTCTTACATCTGGTGGTCTTTGCTCAAGCCTAAGGCACGCTGGAACCGGAGGACACCCAAGAATAATTTCTAGTTTGTACAACGTGCAAAGTCCAGATCAGTTGGGCTGTGCTATTCAGGCTTTGGCCGTGATGCGCAGTCTCATTCACTATAGAGCATCGAACTTATAACGTGCATATCTATCAGCTTCGACATCCATTAAGTCTGACTCAACTTTGAGGACATTACTGGTTGAGTCCGTCATCCAAAAGTGTAAGAATCGTCACCTGATTTACTGTTTTCTTCTTGTAAGAAATATAAGAGTACACGTACGTCTTCTATGTCCTTTGCTTAATGTTGCATCTGTTCTTCCCTTGAGTCCGGCTTGGAAGTCTGATATCTGGGCGCATCAACAAGCTTTCATCCAATCCTCTCTCGTTGTTTAAGCCTCACTTGATTTTTTATTTTGTTCTCTTCTCGACTCGGGCTGAAAAGAGACGAAAGTATCTTCGGTGAGTTTCCAATGTGTGCAATGGGTGAATTGGTGCCAAGTCTTCATGGGTCTCAACTCGAATCAAACCTTCACTGATTTCAATTCCAGATTTCGTTCTATCAATATATGGAGTGTTCTTCTTCAGGTTGGTGTTGGTTGACATAGATGATGAAGATCGATGATCCATGTACTGCATCAGGGTGATAGAAGCGATCAATGAATCCTGTGGAGGATCCAACAGATCTGATGTTGCTTTCTATGCGGCTAGCGCAACAAGGTGTGACGTGGATTGTAGTAGCTATGGTAGTGGTAGATTGGGTAGGGATCGGTGGATCCATCCTGCTGCGGAGATTAGCAAGGATTTGTGATGTGTGTTGTGCAAGTGTGTTGATATCTTCATAACGTGGTGGTTGGAGGGCCTCTACATACAATCAAGACACGGCAAGGGAAATACAAGATGGTGGACGCTCGTTAACAGAGTGGTGAGGGTTCAAGACCTGAACAAGCGGTAGAAGTTGGTTGACTCGACTCTAATACCACTTTTAGTTCAGTGCAGCGGTCGAATCAGGAATGGATCTCAAGTGGAGGAGGATAGATTCACGTGGCTAGGTGTTTGGGGGACAACTCACTAGAGTTTTTCATTCATTCAACTACGACTACAAAATAGGTTACATGGACAGATTCCTTTTTATTAATTGTTTGGAAACTCTAACCCTACTGTTAATGGGTCTAAACAAATGGGTCAATTAATTAAAATACTTATAATTAATCAAGATCTCCTAATCCTAGTGGGCTTAATTTTACAATTCTAATTAGTTAAACACACCATAAGGGCACAAGGCATAAATATTTGGGCCAAATTACAACATAATTAAAAACAAAAAAATTGAAGGTCTCATTAAATCTAAACTTTCCACGTGATTTTGGCCTAGAATATATCCATTCAAAGGCTCTTCTTTCTTGTACACTCCTTACAGGGCTTAAGTATTCACTCTTTTTCTACCAGACGTGTTGATGCTGGAGGTGAAGTTGAAGATAGCGCACACACTTGGTAGTCACAAGTGGAAGGTACTCGTTTGACTCCTTCAGATAGACGAAGCATATCTCGACGATCTAGATGTTGATCCTTTGTTTTTTGGGCTTTTTGAAACCTAAAAAGGCCCAAAAGCAATACCCAAATGGTCCAAGGTGCCAATTGTTTCCGAGGTTGTTGGTACTGAGCAAGTTATGACCTAGGTGCCCTGTCGCGCTCTAGATATAACCTCCAACTTGTATATCCCATAACTATCACCTGCATTCGTCTTTGCTCACGTTCTAAGTCTTGCTGGAACCATATAACACCCAAAAACATTTTCTAATCTTTCCGACGTGCAAAGTCGCGATCAGTTGGGCTGTGGTGTTTAGTCTTTGGCCGTGATGCGCAGTCACATTCACTTTAGAGTGTCCAACTGGTTAATGTGCATATCTCTCAGCTCCGACCTTCTTTCGGTCTTATTCAACACCGGGGATGTTACTTGTTGAGTCATAAATCTAAAACAGTAAGAATAGTCACCTGATTCACTTTGTCCTTCCTGTAAAGTGTATAAGAGTACACGTACATCCTCTATGTATTTTGCTTAAGGTTGCATCTGTTCTCCCCTTTAGTCCGGCCTGGAAGTCTGAGATCTGTGAGTGTCAGCTAGCTTCCATTCAATGTCTTCTCGTGATCAAAGCCTCACTTGACTTCTAATTGCGTGCTTTCCTCAACACGGGCTGAAAAGAGGCAAATGTATCTTCTATGAGTTCCCAATGTACACGATGGAGTGGATTGGTGCCAAGGCTTCATGGGTCTCAACTCGAATCAAACCTCCATTGATATTATATCCATATCCCATGCTAACAACACATGGTGGTGTGTTCTTCTTCGGGTTGGTGTTGGTTTACATTGATGACAAAGATTGACGATGCACGTATTGCCTTCAAGGACTTGGGGTGCTCAGACTGACTAATGAATCATGTGGATGATCCAACAAATCTGATGTGGCCTTTTATGCGTCTACCGCCAATAGGTGTGGCGTGGATTGTAGTATAAGTGGCAGTAGTATATTGGGCAAGGCCCGGCGGATCCATCTTCCTACGGGGGTTAACAAGGAATAACGACGTGTGTTGCGCAATTGTGTTGATAGCTTCATAGGTAGGGATTAACGTGGTGGTTGGAGGGCCTCAACATACAGATCGAGACACGGCAAGGAAAAAACATGATGGTGGAGCCTCGTTATCTGAATGGTGAGCGTTTAGGACTTGAACAAGTGTACAAGTTGGTCGACATGGCTCTGATACCACTTTAGGTGCAGCGCATCGGTCAGATCACGAATAGATATGATGTGAAGGAGGATAGATATGATATGATGATAAGGTTGTGAGGAGGTGGAAAACGTGGTGGATGGGGGATATGATGGATAGGATTGCTCTATATATCAAACATGCTCGATAGATAGGGTCCATGTTCAACATGCAGGTCGCGAAGACCATAGACGCGAGACTCTGCTACACAATGATTCACGAGAACCATTGGACCATGCTTCTAGATACGGAACTCTAGATTCATGTGGCTAGGTTTTTGGGAGAGAACTCTCTCGAGTTTTTCATTTATTCAACAACGACTACAACTTAGGTTACATGGACGGACTCTTTTATATGGATCATTTGGAAAACCTAGCTATAATGTTAATGGGCCAAACCAAGTGAGTTAATTAATTAAAACCCGAATAATTAATCTAGATCTCCTAATCCTAGTAGGCTTAATTTTAGAAGCCCAATTAGTTAAACACACCACATGGGGCACAAGGCCTAAACATTTGGGCCAACACAATTAAAAACAGAAAAATTGAAGGCCTCAGTAAGCCTAAGCTTTCCACGTGATTTTGGCATAGAATAGAGCCATTCAAAGGCAAACAAAGGCTTGGTCGAACTTTGTAGCAGTGGTGCAGGTCCATGCTGCAGCAGATCCTTCCCGCTTTATAGAATTTGTCATTGAATCTTAAGCGGTCTTCTCCTAAAGTTCTCAGCTTGATCCCAAAGCTCTTTGTTCTTGTACACTCCTTCATGGGCTCCAGTATGCACTCTTCTTGTTCCAAGAAGTTCTGATATTGGACCTGAAGTTAAAGATAGCTCACAGGTTCGGTAGTCACAAGTGGAGGGTACCGGTTTGATTCCTTCTTGTAGACGAAACATATCTCGACTATCTTGAGGGTGCTCCTTTGGTTTTTGGGCTTTTTGAGGCCCAAAAGCAATACCCAATTGGTCCGAGGTACAGATTGATACCGAGTTGGATGGTACTGAGAAAGTTTTGCTCTAGATACATTGTCACCCTTCATATAGAACCTCCAACTTGCATATCCCATAACTCTCACCGCTGGTGATCTTTGCTCGCGTTCTAAGGAACGCTGGAACCATAGAACACCCAAGAAAAAATTTTAATCTGTCCCACCTGCAAAGTCCCAATCATTTGGGATGTGTTGTTCAGTATTTGGTTGTGATGCGCAGTCGCATTCACTGTAGAGCGTCCAACTTGTAACTTGCATATCTCTCAGCTCTGACCTTATTTCGGTCTATTTCAACTTTGAGGACGTTAGTGATTGAATCAAAAATACAAAAAAGTACGAATCGTCACCTGATTCACTTTTTTCTTCCTGTAAAGTTTATAAGAGTACACTTACGTCCTCTATGTCTTTTTCTTAAGGTTGCATTAGTTCTTCCCTTGAGTCCGGATTGGATGTGTGAGATCTGAGAGCAACAACTAGCTTCCATTCAATCCCTTCTAGTAGTTTAAGCCCCACTGGACTTCTTTTTGTGTGTTCTCCTTGACATGGGCTAAAAAAGGCAAAGGTATCTTTGGTGAGTTCCCAATGTGCACGATGGGGTGGACGGCCAAAGCTTCATGGATCTCCACTCGAATTAAACCTCCATTGATTTTGTTTTCACCTCTCTTGCTATCAACACATGGTGGAGTGTTCTTCTGCAGGCTGGTGTCGGTTGACATAGATGCAAAAGATTGATGATCCATGTATTGCCTTTAAGGGTTCGGGGCGATCGGAGAACAAATCATGTGGAGGATCCCACAGATCTAATGCGCCTTTCGATGCGGCTACCGCCAACAGGTGTGGCCTGGGTTATAGTATCTGTGGCAGTGGTAGATTGGGTAGGGCTCGACGGATCCATCTTGCTACGGAGATGAGCAAAGATTTGCAATATGGGTTGCGCAAGTGTGTTGATAGCTTCATAGGTAGGGGTAGACGTGGTGGTTGGAGGGCCTCGAAATACAGATCATGACACGACAAGGGAATAACAAGATGGTAGAGGCTTGTTACCTGAGTGGTGAGCGGTTAGGACCTGAACAAGTGTAAAAGTTGGTCGACTCCACTCTGATACCACTTTTGGTGCAGCGCAACGGTCGGATCATGAATGGATTTGAGGGGGAGGAGGATAAACGTGATTAAAAAGGTCGTCAACAGGTGGAAAACGTGGTAGAGGGGGATATGATGGATAGGATTTCTCAACCTATCGCAAAGGTTCGATAAATAGGGACTCTGCTCAGCCTACAGGTCGCGAAGACCATGGCGATGAAACTCTGCTATACAATGATTTACTAGAACCATTAGACCATGCTTCTAGGAATGGAATTATAGATTCACGTGGATAGATGTTTGGGAGAGAACGTTCTCGGATTTTTCATTCATTCAAAACGACTACAAATTATGTTACATGGACTAGCTCTTCTATAGGAATCATTTGGAAACACTAACCCTAATGTTAATGGACCTAAATAAGTGAGCCAATTAATTAAAATCTAATAACTAATCTAGATCTCTTATTCTTAATGTGACACGATGATAACAAGATTTTTAGCCTATGGAATCAAATCATTGAGGGGTGGTGGTAAGTAGGTGGATGTGTCGAACCAATACTTAGTGATGCATGTAAACAACTTATCTAGTATTAGATTTTAGTTCAGATAACCTACCGATCTGTCACAAAGATAGGTCATATTTCTAACAAGCTCTCAAACTAGCACAAAGGACAAAATACACTACGAGACAAAATAAAAACAGAACAAAACATTCAAAAGCAGAGAATTGATCATAAAACAGAGCAATATAATGACAATAGATAAGTCTAGGTTAATAAACATGAATCTAGAGGATATGAGGCGATTAATCGGTGGTAAAATCGCCGATCCAACATCGCCAAGCTATATACGGCGATCTCTAGACCGGGACAAGCTAGATCCACCTATTCTCATGGTGAAGACCCCTTTCCGATCCGGCCGATCCATTATGACACTAGCCGCGATCATGCCGGATCAAAAGCCTAAAGTCCAGCCCAATAGATCTAATGAATCAATCCACATGCTAGATCTCTCCTCGGTGGATCAATACCATCTCTCATATGACACTTGGTCTCCGATTCCCTTAGCGCTAGCTTTGGGTTTCGGCCCAAATCAGATCTCTCTTGATCAGAGAGAGATCGGCCTTAAGCTCCGTTATATGAGAAGAGATTGGATCTATTTCATGTTTGCTAGGCGAGTGGATCGGAGATTTGACCTCCGATCTCCCTACCCTCTAGATCCACAAGGATCTACTCACTTCTCATGATTTGAGAGTGGAGAATCAAAGGAGATTTCATCCTCATAAACGTAAACAGCAATAAGAAAATAAACAGCAGAAACTAAAGATGAAGATCAAATAAACTTAATGCATTAAACTTAAATTACATTCAACAAAGTACCTTAACAAGCAATAAAGAAAAACAACAACTAAAATAGAGAGATTTTTTGCTAAAACATCAGATGATTCCATAAAATAATTATTAAAGTGTATTTATAGGGTTATTTGCATAACCCTAATGATCAAACCGACCTAAGTCGGTTAACTAGAAATCTTCTCCTCGCTGTCACTTGGCGAGCTTGGACACCAAGGAGTGGTCTTTTACTCTGTCCTCACAGGCTGAGGCCGAGTAGAATGGTCCGAGTGTGATAAGTTGGTTCTCCCTTGCAGTAGGTAGGTTGAGGTTGGCGACTAAGGTTTCCTTCCGTTTGCGATCCAAGAAATCCTCGCCATGCGAACTGCGAGGCAGCGATCCGAGTCTGAGCAACTCAATTCCCTTAGCAGCTGGTTCCAATAGCATTAGTTCCATTTTAAGCTCCTTTTTGCTCCTTTTCCTAGAAAAACTCCAAAACTCTAAATACAAATGCAAAAAATGCAAAACTAACCTAAATGGACCGGAATGCATGGAAAACCTATCTAATCGGATGCAAAACAACCTAAAATAGGGCTCTAAAGCCGTTAAAAATCACACTCATCAGCTCCCCCAAACTTAGATCTTGCTTGGCCTCAAGCACGTGCAATGGCCTAAGGTGGAAAAACTGAACACACAAATGGGTAAACTTGTCTAACAAAAGGCTTGGCTAGGCTAACCCGTAATCCACATGTGGGCTCTATCACTTTGGAAACCATTAAGTAATCATCCTTGAACATAGCATACCACCTATGGATTCCTATTACCCAAGCTGGTCTCTAAAGGCACAAGCCTAATTCCTTATTTCTTTTTGGTGCGGTTCTCAAAAGAGACTAGAGATCAAGATTACATGTTTCGACTTCTCTAAGCTTAGCACGATCTTTTTTCAACTTTAAATGGTTCCCTCTCATTAAAATTTTGCTGCCCGTTTATTCATTCTTTCTTTTCTCTTTTTTTTCTTTCTTTTCTTTTTCTTTTTTAATGTGCCCTTTTGGCTTTTTTGAAGTTGGCTTACACAAATATGAGAAGCTGCGAGTTTACGCATCTTCACAAGTTGCTCCACCAACCCACATATGGAGTAAGTTAGCGGAAATACACGGACATGAAAGGCTACGGGTTTACGCATCCTCCCAGCCGCTTCACCATTACCACTTACTCGGTTTATATCTTTTTTTGGAAGCTTAATTTTTCACTTAACTTTTGAGAGGGTTTTACCAATCACACATTTTTTTGATCAAGCTAAACAAAGAGAAGGAAGGTATTTATGCATATCTAGGCTCTAGATCGGAAGTTAAAATTCAGTTTTAAAAGGAATTAAACTAGACCTATTCAAAACTCAACCCAAGCAAAGTTCACCAAGGCGATGATCCGCCAAAAAACTTTCCTAAACGGCTATCTACCAATCAAGGGCATTCACAGTAGCCTATCAAGATTCGCCTATCATCAAGATGATTCCCATTTAACAAGTTCAGATGCATGAGTCCTAGATGAATGCAACCTAAGACAATTCTAAGTGAATGCAACTACATGAACACTCTATTTTTTTAGTTTAATTTTCAAAAAATTTCAGATTTTTGTGGTTTTTCTATGCCTTACGTGGCATGAAATGCAACAATCAAATGCACAAAGAAAAATCTAACCGGGTTTTTACAACCTAAGTGAGATGGATGCAAAAATAGAAAATAAGATCACAAACACGTGAGAGCACTCTAGACCCCTCCCCCAAACTTAGATCACACAGTCCGTTGTGTGAATAAAAGTCCGAGAGAGTTGTCTAGACAAACATAAAGAACGCTACTTACTAAAAAAATGAAAATGTATTTACAAAAGATGGAGTTTGGTACCGAGAAGTCGAACAAATAAGCGGTTGAAGCATTCATATCCTCGAGAGTGTAGTTTTGAGGGTCTGAATACCCTCTTGGAGCTAATCCTTCCATGGGTGTTGTGTGATGTTGCCAGTCTGAATGCTCCTCGCGAGTCTGGTCGACGAGGGATGCGCGTGAGGATCCTTCCTGGGGCTTTTGACTATGGGGTTTCCGTCCTTTGGCTCCAGATCTCTTGTACACTTGTGTTGTAGAGAGTTAGACGGTTTTTGAGAGTATAAGTACTAGTTCAACGTTCTTTATCAACTTACGATTACTAAACTGACATCGTGGTTGCTCTTGGCGCGGGCTCGGTTCTGCTGCAGTAGAGTGCCTCCTCGCTGGTGGTGGAGAGTCGTCTGTGCGAGGTTGATGCTTTGTCCTTCTGAGCGCGGATTCCAATCCATAAATCTTTGCCCATATCCTCTTGTGCTCATCCAGCCAATCCTCCTTCTCCTTTGCCATACCCTTCACCTTCCTGACCAGCCACTTCTCCAATTTCTGGAGCTTCCCAATCCTCTTGTGAGCATCCTTGCTGGCTGTCCCTTGGTTTTTCTCAGTGAATTCTTCGAAGAAATAGGATTCTAGGTCGACTTCTTCCTCGTCTGCTTCCTCATCTTGTTGCGGAACTTGTCCTTTCCGGTGCTCTCCGAGTAGTGCGGTGAGGGGAGGTGTGAAACTTACATTCTCCATCGTGTCAAGTCGGGTGAACTCTGGGCAGGGGAGGAGTATT
>OVBA01007943.1:0-13486 GCA_900406435.1 Lepidium aucheri | reverse complement strand
CGTGATCTTGTCATGGTTCCAGCCGGTACATTTTTGAGCACATCCTCCTTGTGTATCTCCTCATCACTAGAGCTGTCTATGATCACATCATCATACTGGTACTGTCTTGCATTATGGATTGGGACAATTTGAAGGTCGCCATACTATCGAGGAGGCTAAGAGCACAACTTTAATTTGGGTTATACAGTCTGTGTGGGGGCTTGGTTATCGGAAAATTGTTTTTGAAGGTGACGACCAGACTGTTACATCGCCCGTTGCTTCCTCTCCTCCTAATCTCCATCTCGCGCGATACATTCGTACAATCAGGAAATGGCAACAACATCAAAAACTTGATAACAAAGAGTTTTAACCCAATAGTCCTACTGCAAATGCACAACAAAACGAAGTAGTATTCTAGGGATCAAATCCACGAGAATCAAGTTGTCACGCTATCAATCTACCAATCACATTGAAGCTAAGACAAACCAAAAGGTTGTGAAGATTGCAAATAAATAATTCAAGTAATAAATCATGTAAAATCAAATGGATAAAGACATCTAACTTAGGGAATTCATGAGGAAAACAGGGAATCTAAACCAAGACACTATTTAGGGGACAACAGAAGAACAATTCTTGAACAAAGAACACAAATTTATAGCAAATTCATTGTCGTGGCGTCGACTACTATGTCTACCAACTAAGAAATCTAAACTATCGTTGGATTCTAAAGATCTATACACACATTAACAAGCAAGTTTAATAAGTTCACAATTTGTCTTAACATCAACTTTCGTTGCCTAAGGACAAATTGCTCACCTATGTTCTTTCAAGCATCTAGCATGCATTTTTGTTGAGTTAAATAACCTATAATCATAAATTAGGTGGCCAACCTGATCTAAGCTTTAAGAACAACTATAGATGAAGAATTCTACAGATAAACACCCTATTCGGTTCTAGTTCCATGATTCCCTAAAAATCCCTAGAAAATCTTAAACTTGATTGGGAAACTACTTAGACATGACAGAAAAAAACCGAAGCAAAATTGATAAACATAATGAAAAACTGAATTAAATAGATAGGGAGTTTATAAATCTTCTCCAAATTGTTGAAAACAATCAAAATCTCCTTGCTAAAAATTCTAGAGAAAAAAAACTAAAAGTCGCTATCAATGAAAAGTGAAACGTGTCTGTAAGAGACGGAAAACCTAGTTTTCATAGTCTCAAAATTGTTATGGTTCAAATTAATTTAAACCAAATAAAATAAATGGAAAATTTCTTGTTTTTGCGGAACTGATCTGGTTGAGGAACGATCAATCCCGAGTCTTTGTGCTGATGTCTCCAACTTGAGATTTGTCGCTCGATCTTTGGATCGAATGTATTCTTCTTTGGAGTTGGGTCAATCAGTCTAGATGTAGACCGATCGATATAGGCTGTAACGACTTAACATGGAACATTGGTTGGTTTGTTCATCGTACTCCATTTGTAAATGCTGGAGCGATCTGTTTAGAGGCACATCGGTCGGTCCTCTTGTCAGAACAATCTGAGTAGATGACTGGTCGATCCATCAATCGTACATATCTCCTGGTAAAAGTGTTATCGATCGGTTCAGGTGTGGACGGATTGGTCTAAACTTGTAAAATCCACCAGTTTTAATCTTTTTTGCCTTGCTTCATATTTGAGTGCCCAAATCTATCTTACGTTGCTTTTGTCCCTAAAAAGAATCCAAAAGACTTGAAAAACAATGGAAACAACAGGTAAAAATTGATAAAAACAAAGTACATTAAACGTTAGTTTAAATAATATATTTGGATTTCAAGGGAGACTTCATGTGCTGATGTTCTCAGCAACCGTGCTTTATAATTATGTAATCAAACTTGGCAATTGTTTTATTTTTGTTCTATTTTACTAAACAGTAATGTAATTCATTATACTAAATAGTAATGTAATACATCATACTAAACAGTAATGTAATTCAAAAAAAAAATCATGAATTACATTACGGTTTAGGAAAAAGATATGATGTAACTCATGATACTTAATAATTAATAAATTTCTAGTTTGCAAAGAAAAAAAACCTATTCTACTTTTTAACGACTTTAGATTTGTGACGAAAGTGAAGAACTGGTCTTTAATAGTTAACTTTCAGGTACAAGAGAAAATCACTTGTATTATCGATGCCATAAACTAAAACTCTGGGAAAATGTGAATAGCTATGATGTACCTATAAACCTTCAAGATCACTCAACGTCTTGCCCTTTACAGATATACTCACGAATTTTCCTCAAGTTACAATCACAAGTACCAATTTCTTACAATTTATATAAAATTTATTCAAACTTCTTTATTAATGAGAAAATTTTATTTGACAAATCTGAAAATGGAATACGATTTGCAATAACCAATTCAACAAAGAATTACGTTTTTATTCAGAACTTCTTTTCTACAAAAGACAATTCTAATGATCGAATACTTAACAAAGCTATCGACCTAAAAACAACTTTTAATAACCGATAACCTAGATCAAAAAAATTAACAAGACTTTTCTAAACTTCAACACCTAAATTCCTGAAAAGCTTGGTTTACAATTGAGATCCCTTTTATACTAAAGGGCTCATTAGTTAGTCTCCTGATTTTTCGGAACCTAACTAAATCTTCTCCATATCTTCCTTGATAACATCTTCTTCTTGATAAGCCTTATCGCATATTTGAATTTTGTATCTCAAAAGCTTCCCCGAACTACGTGCTTCTTTCTTGTTAGCAACAGGTCCAAATCACGTGACATCCAACCTCTTCAATCTTCCCCTTTTAGACTTGACGTGATAACTAAGCTCAAAACCTGTCACTCTCAAACACTTGACAGAACTTGTTGTTTCTAACAACAGTTTGATAATTAGATGCGAAACAGAGAGAAACATTCATATCAGATAAACCATGAATCCCGGTTCCAATTACAACGAACAAGTTTGTAATTTGTGTTATCAAACAGGCGATAACAAAAGACTAAGAGTTTTAGCAACCGAAACAAAAAAATGCCACAGGTTGGCAAAAACATAAAGCTAGACAATTGCTCTCCCCCTAAATCATTTCTCCTCCTCAATCAGACAAGTCAACACACTCTTGATCCGACTCCTGAATCTTTACTCCCCCTGCTTAATATCACACAAGTCAAAAAGCAAATCCATTATCAAAGAACAAGTGAAGAAAAACTAACCTTTGAGTGCATTCTTGCACAAATGTGTGATTTCTTGAGACATCACCTGAATGGTCTCCAACAGTTCCTTGATTGTATAAGATTCCTCCGTCATCGGTGCCTTGGCTTTCCCTTTCTACTTCTTGGCTTTCGTTGTTCCAGTTGGTACCAAAGTGATAGCAACTGGTACCTCATGTTGATTTGCAAGCAGACGAGTGAGAAGCAATGGGTATGGCAGGTATAGCTTGGAGTTGGGGTCTTTTGTCGATGCAGCAACCTTCTTGATCTGACTAAAGATGACCTTTCCCAGATTGAACGGAGTTCTAGTCCCAATCTTATATGCAAGCTGAAGCCTCAAGACACTAACATACCCGTCATTTAATGTTGGAAGCTAGTTAGTATAGCACAACGTATATAGCTGAGAGTAGAGCTTCTCCAGATGGGCCTTCTTTACTCTGTTCAGATTCTTGATCACACCTACTGTAACTGTTTCTGCTATAACTTCAGATAATACACCTTCAAGCTTCTGTGGATTTGATCGATCAACCCCATCTGGTGAACCCAACGCCTCATTGATCTTTTCAGCAGAGATCACATACTTATAACCCCTCAGAAAAACAGTCCAAGACTCACATTCTTGTTCATGATACGGCATGTTCGCCCAAAGTTCAAATATAACATCAGTAGAGTAGTCTACCACAGTATCTAAAGACTCAAACAAGCCTACATCCTTGAGTAACTGAACTAATTCTGATTCCTGATCATCAAATGTATAAGCATGCTCAACTATGAATCTTTCACTTGACAAACAATAAAGCTTATACCTGTGATAAGCATCTGCAGAACTGAATACTTGCTGATCATACTCTTGAACTGTCGATTGAGTTGTCGCCTCTGCTTTGGTGGTGCGGCGAGTTTTGCAATTCACTGAGCTGATGTCATCATCCAATCGATGCTTGCGATTTGTTCGTAAATCGATACCCTTTGATACGGAGGCTTTAGAAACTGAAATTACGTTGACCTCTTCCTCAACTCTGGAAACTGCGTTCACGTGGGATTCTGGTGTTACGAAGGTGAAATCTGGAACCCTAACAACACTGTCTTGCTTCAGCCTTGCTTCAATGTCTTCGAGTTCTTTTTCAAGATCACGAATCAACGACTCTGCTCCTTGATTTGAAGACGGTGAATCAACAATCGTCTTTGAAGACTCTCCGGTTTTCTCTACACCTTTCCTGACATTGCATGTGACGTTTCATCTTCACAATTAGGTGAATGGGAACTCATTCTAAACTCGCAACTCTTTCTATTCTCCTCTGCATCAATTTCCATCTGCGGTTGCTCCGATTCTTGAATCGTTTCTCTCTGCACCACCCTCGATGGAAGACGCAACCCTCTGGGTTGATAGACCACCATCGCTTGTTCTTGGTTTGTCACATACTGTATGATATCTCTCAGTGCAAACCCAACTGTCGACATCTCTTGACTTTCTTCCATTGACGACTTTTGATCTCTATTTAGAAACCCTAGCACCCGCAGTTGAAAGAGAGAAATTCTTCTTTTGTTCTTTTCGTTGTGACTGTTGCACTTTTTGTTCACCCAACTTGCTCTATTTATCTTGGTGCAACCTCTTCTTAAATGAATGGGCCTGAATTTCACACAAACAAGGCTTTTTCTCTAATTCTTTCGAATTGAAAGGTTAGTGCACACATGGACTAGAGTTATATCAACTACCCGACTCATATCAAACACTTGATAAAACTCATTTTGTTCAGTGCATTCATTATCTTGAGGGGAAGCTATTTTCCGTTAGCTTGATCAATCTTGATGTATGTCTGCCTTTTATCAGGTGTCTGCCTTCTTATCTCAGAATCAAGTCATTGCACGAAATCTGCTGTACAGACACCTTTCCCATTATAGTTAGCATTCACAAACTCTAATCGCAGTTCTTAATTGAATAAAACGATTGAAAGATAGAGGTTTTGTAAATAGATCAGCTAATTGATATTCAATCTCACATGATCAAGTTTAACCAGTTTCTCCTCAACAAGTTCTCGAATAAAGTGATGACGTGTGTTTATGTGTTTAGTTAGAGAGTGTTGAACTGAATTTTTAGCAATACAAATAGAACTTTGATTATCACAATACACAAGCAAGGTTTCAGTAGACATACCATAATCAGCGGCCATTTGTTTCATCCACAGAAGCTGAGTACAGCAACTACCCATTGCAATGTACTCTGCTTCTGTCGTGGACAAGGATACACAGTTTTGTTTTTTGCTAAACCATGCAATCAAGTTGTTTCCCATGAAGAAACATCGTCTGCTAGTGCTCTTTCGATCATTTACACTTCCGGCCCAGTCAACATCACAGTATCCTGTAAGACTCACAGTAGTATCGTTAGTGAAAAATTCCAAATTTGTAAGTCCCATTCACATACTTGAGTATTCGTTTAGCTGCAGTAAGATGACTTTCTTTTGGTTCGGCCTAATATATTGCACAAAGACCAATAGATAGACTCAAGTCCGGTCGACTCATTATAAGATACAACAGGCCTTCGATTAAGCTTCTGTATGCAGTCGCATCAACTGGTTTTCCCAATTCATCTCTTGAAAATTTTTTGTTTGACCCCATGGGTGTTCTGGCGACTTTGCTATTTTGCATTCCAAACTTCTTAATCAGATTTTCGGCATAAGTGATTTGATTCACAAAAATACCTTCTGATGTCTGTCTAACTTGAAGACCCAAGAAATAGGTAAGCTCCCCATTCATACTCATGTTAAACTCTTGAGTCATCACTTCAACAAATTTGTCAACCATCGATGGTTGGGTCGAACCAAAAACAATATCATCAACATAGATCTGTACGACTATGAACCCTTCCTCACTGTTTAGTGTAAACAAGGTTTTGTCAACACTGCCTCTCACATACTGATTATCAACCAGAAATGTAGCCAACCGATCATACCATGCTCGAGGAGCCTGTTTAAGACCATATAGGGCTTTGTTTAGCTTGCATACATGATCAGGATGCTTGGAATCCTCAAAACCCTTTGGTTGTTCTACGTACACCTCCTCTTGTAGATTACCATTCAGAAATGCACTCTTAACATCCATCTGATATAGCTTAAAACCCATTTTGCAAGCCATTCCAAACAGAAATTGAATTGATTCCAATCGAGCTACTGGTGCAAATGTCTCTTCAAAATCAACTCCTTCCACTTGTGAGTACCCTTGTGCTACCAGTCGAGACTTATTTCTGACAACATTTCCATCTTTATCAATCTTGTTCTTGAAAAACCACTTTGTCCCAACTACATTGACATTATCGGGTTGTGGCACCAGCACCCACACATCCAGTCTTAAGAAATTAGATAGTTCTTCCTGCATAGATGAAATCCAGAAGTCATCTTGCAGAGCATCTTTGTATGTATTTGGCTCCATTTTAGAGACAAAACATGCATATTCAACTATGTCTACAACGCTTTGACGCGGTGTCATGAAGGCTACAAAACTTGTGATCGTGCTTCCAGCCAACTGCTTGAAATCAATCTGCTTTCTGCGTGTAACTCTTCCCCCTAGAATCTCTTCTATAACATTTGTGGAGGAGTGATTCTTGTGCACTTGTTGTGTAGTTGGTGCAGAACTCGTTTCTTGAGACTCTGATTCTGTATCAGAACCTTGATTACTATCATTGTTGTCATCAAATGGTTGAATAGACAAGCGAAATGTAGAGGAGTCATCAAAGACAACATTCATAGTTTCTTGAACTGTGGATGTTCTTTTGTTGTAAACTCGAAATGCTGTGCTTGATCCTGAGTACCCAAGAAACAGTCCTTCATCACTACGAGAGTAAAATTTTCCCAGATGATCCTTATCATTGAGAATATAACACACATATCCGAACACATGAAAGTAGTGAACAGTAGGTGTTTTTCCTTTCCATAACTCGTAGGATGTTTTAATGGTTCCTTTTCGAATATACACCCTATTGATGATGTAGCATGCTGTGTTAACAGCTTTAGCCCAAAATGATTTAGGTGCATTACTTCCATGCAGCATTGCTCTGGCCATTTCTTGCAATGTCATGTTCTTCCTCTCAACTACTCCATTTTGTTGAGGTGTCCTTGGTGCTGAAAACTGATGTACGATTCCTTGTTCTGAGCAAAACTTCTTGAAAACGTCATTTTCGAATTCTCCCCCATGATCACTGCGAATGTGTTTAATTCCTTCTCGTTCATTTTTCAACTGAAGTGCAAGAATTCGAAAACTTTCAAATGTATCACTCTTTTCTCGAAGAAATCTAACCCATGTGTATCGACTATAATCATCGACAACCACCAGAATATACCTTTTTCCTACCAAACTTTCAACATGAATAGGACCCATCAAATCCATGTGCACAAGTTCAAGTACATTCTTTGATCGGGCATCTGGCACAGACTTGTGTTGAGTTTTTACTTGTTTTCTTGAACTACATGAACCACACACAAAGTCACGATTACCTTTAAGCTTAGGTAGGCCTCTGATGATTTCCTTTGACGATAATTCAGCCATTGTCTTGAAATTCATATGGCCAAGTCTTTGATGCCAAATCTGAGTTTCACTCGCTGATTTAGAAGTCATGCACTGTGTTCCTGGATCCCATATATAACAGTCATTTGCAATTCTCACACCTTCCAGATGAACTGCTCCTCGATCATCAACTGCTCGACACGTTGACCTTGTAAATGTGACGTCTAGTCCGGTATCACAGATTTGACTGATGCTAATCAGATTTTCCTTTAATCCATCAACTAAATATACATCAGTCAATCGCGGGTCCATTGCACTGGTAGTGTGTCTTTTGGCACGAATTTTTTCTTTAGCTCCATCTCCAAATGTTACTCTACCAGCTTTAACATTCTCAAGCTCTTGCAATGTTCCTTCTTCTCCTGTCATATGCTTTGAGCAACCACTGTCAAAATACCATGTTCCTTTTCCTGTTTTGCTGTCCAATTGACTTTCAGCTGTAAAAACAACCCTACTGTAAAGATCCATCTTTTTGACCCACATTTGTTTCCTATTATTTCTATTATAGGCAAACTTCTGTTGTCTCCATATTCGCTGAACTCGTTGATGAAATCGAAAGCATTGAAATTTCATGTGACCTTGTTTTCCACAGTACCAGCAACTAAATTTCTTCTTCCATCCTGTCTGACTATAAGTAGGCTTCTGTTCCTTCCACTCTAGACCAGATCTTGACTGTGTCATATCTGCATGTTGATCATGACCTTCTTTTTGAGATTTGTTGACGCCAATCAGAGCTATTTGATGCACATACAAACTTAACCTCACTCACAGATGCGCCTTTGTACCCAAGACCATAACTTTCCTTGTCTGTCCTTCCCATAGTGAGTAGATAGTCAAGATCCTTGGTTCCTTTTGACAGCATCTTTATTTGTTTCATTTGTTTCAACAAACGTCGTTCAAGTTCAGAGTTCTTGGTCTTAGTATCAGCCAATTCCTTCTCCGCATTAGCCAGTTGATTCATAATCAAGTGTTTCACTGATCTCAATCGAGTGTTTTCTTCCTTTGTGTCAACAAGAGATTCCACCAGGAGTTTGATTTGATCATCACGAGAAATATTGAGTTCATCTTCAGAATCTGTTTCTACCACATCCTTTTCAGACTTGTTCAAGGTTGATGGATCATTCCTTGATCACTATCGACCGTTTGATTCTCCTGATTAACAATCGTTTGAACCACCATTTGTTCGGTACTATCTTCTTCTTGTTCTCCTAGGCTCACAATACCGAGTCGAGCTATAAAGTGATTCAAAATGTCCTCATCATTATCGCTGTCACTGTTAGATTCACTCATTGATGCAATAGCAGATTTTTCACTGATCCGAGAAATGCATTCATTCTTGGTGTGCCCATATCCTTTACATTCATAACACTGAATGGTCATATTCCTTTTGACTATAGGACATTCAGTCTTGAAATGTCTATACCCTTGACATTCAAGACACTGTTTGTCAGCTTTGTAATTATCCTTATCAGAAGAGACTTTGGCAGATGCTTGAAATTCTCGTCTTTGTCCTCTCTCAGCTTTTCTCAAGAACCGTTTGACTAATAATCCAACTTTTTCTTCCAGATTTTTAGACACCTCTTTCTCACTCGGTTCTTTTTTCAGTGACAAGTGTTATACTCTTTCCTTTGCTTGTCATTTTAGGAGTTATCTGCAATTCATATGCTTGCATCATTCCTACCACTTGATCACATTTCAGTGTATCTGAGTTTTGAGATACTTCAAGTGCTGATCTGTGTCCATGAAACTTTGCTGGAAGACACCTTAGAAATTTTTTGACCAATTTCTTGTCTTTGTAAGTCTTTCCTAGGATCAGGGCTTCGTGTGCAAGAGATAATAGTTTACTACTGAAGTCAGCAATGGATTCATCCTCTCCCATGGTCAAGTTTTCAAATTGAGATGCAAGAATATCGATACGAGTCCGTTTTACACTACTAGTTCCTTCAAACCCAACTTGAAGTATATCCCACGCTTCTTTAGCACTAGTACATCCTTGTACTCTTGTAAACCGATTGCTGTGAAGTGAGCTGAATATCGCAGACAAGGCCTTTGGATTCCACTTAGCATCAGATTTCTCTTCTGCTGTCCATAGTTTCCTTGGTTTGGGTTTAAGGTTTCCATCTTCACCCTTGATCATAGGAGGTTCCCATCCTTCCTCGACAGCAAGCCAAGCATCTGAATCTATTCCCTGAATATTCTGCGCCATCTGAACTTTCCAATGTCCATAATTATCTGGATCTAGTTTCAGAGTTTTTGCAACCACAACCAGCTGTTGTTGCGAGTTTTCCATTTTGTTCTCCAGGATATAACACCTGAAACAATTAACAAAGTTATGTGGTTAACCGCTCTGATACCAATTGAAGATGGAATACGATTTGCAACAACCAATTCAACAAAGAATTACGTTTTTATTCAGAACTTCTTTTCTACAAAAGACAATCCTAATGATCGAGTACTTAACAAAGCTATCGACCTAAAAACAACTTTTAATAACCGATAACCTAGATCAAAACAATTAACAAGACTTTTCTAAACTTCAACGCCTAAGTTCCTGAAAAGCTTGGTTTACAATTGACATCCCTTTTATACTAAAGGGTTCATTAGTTAGTCTCCTGATTTTTCGGAACCTAACTAAATCTTCTCTATATCTTCCTTGATAAGATCTTCTTCTTGATAAACCTTATCGCATATTTGAATTTTGTATCTCAAAAACTTCTCCGAACCATGTGCTTTTTTCTTGTTATCAACAGGTCCAAATCACGTGACATCCAACCTCTTCAACATCAATAAAATTTCTAGTGCTAAAAAGCAGGTGGTCCAGTTGGTTTACCTCTGATCTATGTAGACACTAGGTAAAGAATTTGAATTCCACCCGCTTTAATTAGAACATTTAAGTTATAGATCAGGTCATCTGAATCCAATAAATAAGTAAGGTTAATAAAATAAAAATAAAAATAAGGCTTCTGGTTAGCTAAGCTGGTGCATGCATTTTTCATTGGGAGGGTCAAATTATTATACATTCGTCCACCACTTTAAGCATCAATTACGAACTGATTTTTTGGAAGTTTATGTGTAGAATATTCACCTAAATTTTGTCGGTTAGGAAAATGACTTTTATTTGTTAAATATTGATTGCAAATACATCTCTTTTAAATAGCAAATCATGCACGTTCCTCAAAACTATTAACCAAAACATATTATTCATATATTATTCTCAAACACAGAGCGCCGAAAAGCTCATTTATTAGTATTCTCAAACCAAGATCCAAGAAAACTACAGAATTACATAGTGTGACATTCTATACGGCCAAATTTATCTAAAGTTAATAGAGTAATTTGTATTATAAATGCCAATCCACGATTAACAAACCATTGATTAAAATGGAGTAACATACTAAATAACTAGAGAAAAATAACACCAATACTTAATGTGATTGAGGAAGAGAAGACTAGTCAGCAAAGCATTAATTCCAATAATTCACAAGACAAGTGTCTTCTAGCTAGAATCCACACCTTCCAACTAAGCTTTTCCCAAAATAACTTATCTTAATTTACTTTCTCCCGCTTTCTTACCCAAAAATGTTAATTTACAACTTTATTTTAAAAGAACCATTCTTTCACCAAGAAAAGAAAACGACAAAAAAAGAAAGAAAAAATGAACACAAACGATCACAGTCTTCTCCTTTTGAGCTTATTCGTCTTCTCTCTTCTTTACTTCCCGTACAAAGCCATATCGGAGACGCCGTGTCCGTACCCGTGCTATCCACCACCTATTGGCGTTGGCTCCTCCACGCCTTCAATGACTCAACCACCGCCATATTTTCCTCCAACCGTTAATAACCCTTCTCCTTCTGGTAATTTACCAAATTATCCTCCTCCGGCTGGGAACTACCCTTCTCCACCGTACAACGGCGGTGGCGGTAGTGACGGCAGCCTTTATGGTCCTCCACCACCGAACGCTATCTTGCCTTACTTCCCCTACTACTTCAGAAAACCTCCTCACCAAACGGATGAAACGTCATCGTCTTCATTCTTGGCGGTTCCATGGAAATTGTCGGTGATGATCGTCGCCGTGGCAAATCTTGTCCTAGTTGGTAACATATTGTTTATAACTTAATTAGTATGTGACGTTTGTATAAGTTTTTTCTTATGTTATGTGATAAATATTATAATACTTTGGACAATTCCAGTAGAAAAAATATATGTAGTTTTTGGAGGCTAATAACACTGTTTGTAATATTTCTTTTTATTTTGATCGATTAGATTAATAAGGGTGATACATATATGCGTTTCAAAGTTACATCATACTATGATTTGTCGCCATCCTAGAGTTAGGATAAGCTCAAGCAATGTCAATAACGTCAGTTTTCGTGGGTGACTCCATAGTCTATAGATAGTGGACAACAATACGTACGTTAACGAATGGACAAATGGATTGATAAATAGTATTTGAATTGTCTCTTACATTACGTGGAACTTCTGCAAGCTAAAAAGGATAACTAGGCCGCCTCCAATTTATTTATTTGGTAATAAAAGTTATATATGATTTTTTTAGTGAACTGTAGCGTTATTTTGTTTCAAAAATAATGTCGAAAACGTAACAATTTTATAATATACCTCTTGCCAAAGCTATTAAAGTTAGAGTTTCAGCTATTTTTGATTAGTGTGGTATAGTGAGTTAAAGTATTTATAAGTGAAATGGGTCAGAACTATTCTGTTTTGTAGAACACAAATTTCACAAAAGTGTAATAACTTAAAAGTTTAATGCCTGTATAAATACTTCACTTGCATATATATATCTAAATAAAGCTAAATAAAGACAACTATCTGTACAGACTCGATAAGACTCGATAGTAATCTCTTATATAATAAAAACATAGCATTAACTTAAATACTGTGTTATATTGTCTATTTTGGACTATGTTGTATTGTTACTAGAAAATATTATCACATAATATTTGTCACACAATTATATTCTGATAAGATTATATAACTATTTAATTAATTATTATTATCTAGATTAAATATTATTAATTAATTAATTATAAGAGATTATCTGCCTACGAGATTATCATAATTATATTTTTATCCTACGCGATTATCATAATTATATCCTTATCCTAATCAATATTTATTAAAAACAATTTTCTTAATCCTAATAAGAAAACTAATAAACATTATTTATTTAAAACCCGACCCACCTAGGACAATTATCACAATTCTCAGACGATTCGAAATTAAGATTTGAATATCACTATTCTCACAATATCTATTTAACTATTTAAGATTTGATTTTCGTTGGTTTTAAAAAATCTCTAACCAATTAAGATTTGAATTTTGTTTGTTAAAAATATAATTTTAACCCATTAAAATTTGATTTTTGTTGGTTTAAAAAGACCGATTAAAATTTGTTTTTACTGGTTTTAAAAAAAATCTTTAACCAATTAAGATTTTATTTTCATTAGTTTTTTAAAAATAAATCTTTTGTTGAGATTTTGATAAGAACCTTAATACGATTTTGTTTGTTCTAACAAATAAGTTTTTTGGATTTTAATAAAAAACTTAATTTAAATATTATTGGTCAACGTAATAAAAAATAATAAAAATATTGTATTGAGATATTTCTTATCCAAACTCTATATATAATAAAATTGTAGCGTTAATATATTCATTTATTTTATAATAAACTAAAAAAATTATCTTTTGATAATATTCTTTAAATAATTCTTAATAATATCTTATATATATT